>LBNU01005265.1:39650-67657 GCA_014162995.1 Artemisia annua | reverse complement strand
GAAGGAAGTATAACGAATTTGTGAGAGTTGAATTTCCCAAAACTTGCGTTTATTCTGCACGTATTCGTCGACTCCAAACTTCAACTAGAACCACGAAAAAGTATAAGTTAGCGAAACCCTCTTGAAATCCAATAATATGAGACAACTGAGCAACATGTAACTCCTTTAAGTGATAGCAAAAATGTGAGCATTGAGCACCTTCAGTTTGTAGTACAACAGCACCTTTGCTGATCATCAAAGTTTTGTCACAACAATAAAGCACGAAAAGTAATCTCAAGTAGTTAACACCCACCTTGAGATATGATAAACACGCACCTGTGAAACTCAACTACAAATCAATAAATTGATATCCCTTCTTCGTATCAATTTCCAATAAAAAACGAAATAACGAGCCTTTTGAAACCTTTAAGAACAAAACTTCTTCCTGTGTGTGTATACCAAATAATCTTCTGTGTGTGTAATCCAAAACCAATCAAACTTATCTCGAATCAATCATATGTACTTCCCCTTACTTCGTGTATCTCATGGTCACCAATAAAATTAAAAACAATCACGACCTATCCAAAGTACTCTTGAACCATCTTTGAAACGTGCAACAGTACTTTGAAACCATGGAGCAGTACTTTGATCAGTACTTTCAATGAGACACGCAGCAGCAGTACTTTCGAAGAATGAGCGAGCAGTACTTTGAAAGATAGCAGTACTTTCATTCATAGCAGCAGTACTTTGATATATCGAATAGTTCTTTGAAAACAAAGGGGCAGTACTTTGGAGTCAGTGGAGCAGTACCTTGAAACATATCTCAAACAGTACTTTGAAACATGAACAAGCAGTACATTGAATGAGATAAAGAGCAGTACTTTGTAACCATGTACTGACCCATGAACAATCTTGACCAATTAAATAATCCATGTAGTACTGTATGACTCCAACTTCATGAAACAGCATCAAAATAATAAATTAAATACGGAGTACCTTTGAAGACCACCTTCCCATGTGATGTGTTACTTCTTTGTCGCTTGCACCAGTCAACATAGCAGCGAATGGGAATTAACACCAACCCATAAACGACAGCAGCAAACATCATCCAATCAGATATATATTCGAACCATGATACACTTGAATAACCAATAATAATACGGACCCATGTGCATATTCAAGCTTGGCTGAGTTTCAAGTTTAACCAATTCACCAATCAATTAATTAATATATCCATAATTCTTTTCGAATAAATATAGCACCGAATCTCAACATCTTGTAGCAATGATTTTTCACCATACGACCAATTAATTCCCTAACTGACCCATTATGAATTCTTTAATTCACATGCACTTCACCATATGCAAAAGACGACAAGAACTTCAAGTGATAATAAATTGGTACGAGGTAAATCTGATATAGGTACCATTCATAAAACCATTGACCGACTAATTAAATATAGTACGAGGATTCATCAGTCAATCGATCACCTTTTGTCGCCAGATGACAAATCTTACCTCTTGTCACGACTGCTTTAATTCGACAACTTTTACGATTACCCAGAAAGTCGACCATAAAATCTTTCTCTAAGCTTCTTCTGTCGACAGTAAAAACCTTGTAATCCCAGATATCACGAGCCCCAGGCTCTGATACCACTTGTTGGATCGTTATACTCTGACCAAACTATTATATAGCTTGTTAAGGGTTTAGTAGCCTTGGATAAATCCTAATCTACTAACAATGAAACACTGAATTACTCTATTAAGTATGCGGAATTACTTAACAAAGCTAAGAAGAATTAACCAAACTTTGATTATATTAACACCTTAAATCTGCTTGTAGAATGCAGACTATTACAACTCTAACTTCTCTAAATCGTATTCGTAAAACTCTCTTATCTCTAATGCCAACCTAGGGATCCTTTTATAGGCACAAGGAAAACCCTAGTCGGTTTACATAACTTGAATGACAAGTATACAATCCCTAACTATAGAATATTCTAGATTACATCTAATTCTAATAATATATTCAGTCTTTATCTTCGAGCAGTACTTTGACTTATCAACGAGCAGTACTTTGATCATTCGCAGTACTTTGACTTTAATATTTCAGCAGTACTTTGAAGAGCAGCACTTTGATATCCAGCAGTACTTTGATCTTTTATACCCTAACATTGTGCCACATAATACTTGCCATAACTTTACAACACATTCTTTGACTATCGGGTTTGACTATAACTTAACATTCGTTGACTAGTCAGTCACGTTAAACCTTAGTCAATTCCATCTAGGGTGGGACCTATTTGTATCCGGGAAACGGGTGTTACACTTAGTTAATGCACAAGTCGATTCAATTAAGTTTTTACTCTATAAAATTAACTCGTTTTAACCATTTAACATACACAATTCACCAACTAAATATACCAGAAATCGAATCATGTCTCTAATGAAGAATGTAAATCGTTCTGAAACACATGAACATGAAGAAGCGAAGTCACCCAAGTAAGTATAACAGTTTCATGATGCATTGTTTTTACCCTTTGTTTGCAATAACATATATTTTTTATACTAAAAATATTCATTTAACGTAACAGGAAGCAACGGACCGAAGCTGGGCAAGGATCTACGGTCAAAGAGTCGGTTGGATCATCAGGTTAATAGTAGTCTAATTATTTCTCTACATTGGAAGATATATTTTGCATTTTAACACTTTGATGATATTTATATGAATATGTATGTTTGTGTTTTTTAGGTGGAGTCAAAGCAGACTCTAAAGATGATCGAACCAGCGTAGACTTGCATCCTGAGGAGATCTATGTACGTTTACAAGCTGAATATAGAGAGAAAAAGTTGCAACGGTGGCTAAAGATCCAAGAGAAACGAAAGGCAAAGAAAAAAACCAAACAAGCTCAAAGCTGCAATCAGGAGAAGAATGAGAGCTTTGGAACCTGACCAACAAGAAGAGTTTAGCGATGAAGATTATCTGGAGGGTTTAGATTATGATAATTTGCATTTAGCATTTGATCCAGAAAAATCACCCAAGTTTCATTGTTCAAACTATTATTGAATAAACTTCTTTATGTTAAATTGTCGCTTTATGTTTATTTCCTTTGCTTTCATTTTAGTTACATATTTTTGTATTTAATTATAACAATATTCACTTAATGCGTTATACAAAACTAAATGTGTTAATAAAATTAAAGTTAATAATATAATTTGTATATATATTTGATTTTAGGTAAATAATATCAAGAGTGATAATTGTTTTTTTATCCTTTACAAGATATATTTAAAATCCCATACCAAACTTATCTTCATATGAATTACAAAACAATTAGTTCAAACTTAATTATATACAATATCCGTACCAATTTTAAATAATATTGAGTTTCCTTTTACAACTAGATTATGTTAACTAATCTATATATACTACCCGAAAAAAAATCAATGTTAACCTTAGTCGTATATTTTTTATTCCCACATCCACAAAACTAATATGAAATCACCAACACTAATTTCTTCTACTATGGAGTTAAACGGTGCTGAGGATATAGAGTTGGAGCAAGTTATCAAAGACGATGAATTTGCTTTACATACGTTAGAGATCAATGCTACAAATACTGAATTAAAACTTATAGAGAAAAAAAACCACTGATTTGTCGAAGATTTGAAAACAAAGGAGGAAAGGGGAAAAAAAGTGTATTCGCATACTAGATGTCATGAAAGAAAAAGAGTGGTGGGATAAATGGGAATACGAGAATTATGAAAATTCAGAAGATGAATATGAAGATGATAACTGTTACTGTCGTTCGTGTCAACAAACGTGTAAATGTATTGCTGAAGAACATGAATGCTACATTCGTTAATAATAATTGTTTAGTGTTAACGTTTTAAATATTTGAGGTTTGATTTTACATTACTGTTGCATTTTTAATAAAGATAGTTTTATGTTTATGTATTAGATGTTTTATTTTCGATTTTATATTAATAATAATCAAAAACTTTGTGTGTTTTTATTTTTGTTTTATTTTGATTTACTTATTTGTTTATTTTTTTTTAGTAATCATTATGATTTCCTAAACATGTTAACAAATATAATGGATATATTATACGATTTTTTAAATACAGTAATTATCTTGGTTGTGGTTTCCTTCCTACTTAGGTTGTGTTAAATAATCTATATATACTTGCCGAACAAATAATATTATTAACCCTAATTCACAAATCTCTATATCGTGTATACAAACGAAGATGTCAAAACGAAAGACTTATATCAGTAAGCTAACACCATAACTAAATCCTTGCACTTTTAATGTAAAAGTGTTAAGGACATGGTGTTACAGGGCATCATCTATGCCAATAACTCATCGACACTTTGAGATGATTGTCCTAGACGAAAAGGTTTTGTTTTTTTTTCTTTAATTATTTTTTTTCATTCGTTTAATACACGTATTTTTATCAAATTATTTATTATATCATCCTTATTTTCCAGGGTGATAAGATTTATGTTATCGTAAATAATGGTCGATTGGCGTTTCTTGATAAGTATTTCAAAGAAGATATGGTTATTCTTATAAGCAATTTTAATGTTATTCCTAATAACACAAGTTACAAATACACAGAACATCCATACAAAATAAGCTTTGATGGATTCGCAACTACCCGTCGGTCAAATGCATTTGATGGCAATGTTAATAAAATTGGATTCAAAGTCACAAAGTATTCTGACATAATGTCACTGAATCTAAACACAGAATTACCTGTTGGCATGTGATTCAATATGTACAATTTTATATAATATGGATATTTTAATTTACATATTTTCATTTTTTTAAATAAATTTTAATCTTACATGTATTATAGATATTGAAGGAGAAGTATTTAGTTGGGAGTATAAACTTACAGATTATGAACTTTGTGGATGTAAAACGAAGGTGTTACCTCTCAAGCTAAAGGATACATTGTAATCTTACTCTTCTTCCTTATTATAGTTAACTATTTAAGTATATCTTATAAATATACTATGTTAAAATTTAATATTAACAAACTAGATTTAAAGATTGCATAGACTGATTTTTTTTTTTTTTTTTTTTTTTTCAGAGGGATTGAACTTACATGTTTAGTAATGGGTATAATGGCGGGAAAGTTGCTTGGTTACATTAAAGCTATTGAGAATTATGATAAGTTTTTGATGAAAATAGGGAATGCTAGAGTTTATGTTGATGGGAAAGGTATGTTTATGTATCAAATACTCATTGTTTTTTATAATGAGATAATTATTTTGTAAAATATATTTACATTTAATTTATGATATACATTAACCATCAAATTGGGAGTACATTTGAAATATTTGATTGAAGGAGCGGAGCTTATTAAGATTAATTTATTCTATCTTTTTGTTTTATGTTATTTGAAAGACTATGAATTGTATTTTATCTCCTTACTTTTAATTTGAAATTTTAATGTTTTAAATTCTTTTTGGTGCATATTATCTAATATCATGTTTAAATGTCATTTTTCTATGTGGTACCATTGATCAATTGTTGGCTATATCTTAATATTTACCATTACAATTCATCAAAGTAATTTATGAGGACTATGGCCGACTAATGTAGTGACGCTAGCCGCCCCGTGGGGGCGGGCCTGGAATCTAGTTTATAATATATTTAAATAGGTTATAAATCGTTGAAATCAAGAGAATTTTTAAAGCAATTATTTAAATAGCTTATATATGTTTCTGCCTATCATTTAAAATCTCTTATATAATAAAACAAAACCCCTAGTGGGTACTTTGTCATTTTGAAAAAAAAGAATATTTCCTTATTAGGTAATATGTTAATTATTATTTAATTTATAAGTTTTTAAATTCGTTTTGTTGATATACTATACAAGTAGAAGATAAATACAAAAAATATAGATAAGATTTAAATGATTATCTTTAATCATAAAAAACTACAATTAAAAATCATAAATCAAGCAAAATAAAAATTAAATTATTTGTTTTTTAATAAATAAAAATATATCATTTAAAATTTTTAAAAAAAAACCCGCGCGTGCGCGGGCATTATAACTAGTATGTATATTAAATTTAAAAAATCTTATGAGTTTGATTAGAATATAGTGTTGTATTTGTAACAATATTGGGTAAGTTTTATTACCTTTGATAACAAATTTTATAACGATTTTTTTATACAACGTTTGTTGTGATATCTGAAAGGTTGCAGCTTCTTTGCAAATAACTATATTGAATCCTTTTATGCTCTTAGTACAAGAGACGACAATGTTCGTTATGGTAACGCAATGTAAGAGGTAGAAAATAAGGTTGTTTCTAATGATGATTTTTTGTATATATCCATGATCGACATTTGAAGTTAAGTGGGCTTGATATCCTCTCATATAAGGGTTTAGTAAAACACAAACCGCATTCATATTACTACAGAGTCTAATTAAATGTGCTATATTTAAACATCAATAATTCATAAAAACAAAAACAAACGAACAAAAAAGAGTACAAATAGTTCAACTAAGAGCAACTCAATTTTACTTAAAACCATTAAATCTGTTACTCAACCCATCAAGATCTTTTATAGCATATGCCGACAATGTAGAAAATAGATAGCACATGAAATAACTTGTAGCCTCCGTTTTAGATTAGTATTAGAACCTTTTAATTCGCTATCCAATTCTACAATCATTCATCTTTTGCAACATGTGCCAACAATTTTGGCAAACTTGTGACTCGTCAAACCCGCATTAGAGCTTCATTTGTTTAACTAGGACACACTTTAACCAATTATTCAACCTTCACCTGCCTAAAAACTGTTTTCAACCTAAAAGGCCATTAAAAAGTGTCACACATAACATAGTAACATGCTATTTTGAGCAAATGTGAAGTTTTTAATAATCACATTTTGAATTGAAAGGAATTTTAGCTACTCACATATTTTCGGATTTAGTACTTAGTTATTTGGTTATTATTTTACTACTATAATATTTGTAACTGAATTGAATTGGTTTTTAGCTATAGTATTCTTTTGTAGCAATGGAGAAACACCGTTCAGTCTAAACTACGGTCCGAAGGCTGTGTTGCTTATTGAGATAAGCATCAACATAAATAGAACAACCATGGTCGAGCTTAGGGAAAACGAGAAAGACCTTAGGCTGAACTTATAAGTACTACAAGAAATTAGAGGGATCTCTTTCACTTGAACACTAGGATAAAATACTATCACAAAATTCGAATTCATACAATAGCATGCATCAATTTTGGCTATAAAAAACCTTGTTCATCCACCATCATTACTTGCACCTTCACTCATCTTCAACCTCACCTCTCCTACAACAATGGCTTCACCACAATCCTTTTCCACCACTCTTAGGAGAACCACTATGAAAACCCATTTACATTGACCTAACTCAAGATCATGATGACGCAAATGTCAAGACACTACCACCAACTAGGATGTCTCATTCACCAACTCCTCTGAATGCACCAATCAAAACACCTTCCACTATAGGGATCTCATCATCATCATCATCAACTCCATCAACCGAAAGGCCTAACTTATCACCATTTCACTCTTCACAAACTATTAGAGTTACTAAACCACCACATCCACCAACTCAAAATCATCAACCAATACCTATGGACATAACCATTGCACTTTCTCCAACTAGTCCCTTGGACTTTCTTTTCACTCATCCACCATCACCACCTCCCTAGTTGATGTTCATGGTGCCAATTACTTATGTTGTCTACACAATCGCAACCTCAGCCTAACTCTAAGGGATGAACTTCACATTATGTTTTCTTACATCTAATGATGTAAGATTTTCAAGACCTAGCAAACGGTTTTACAATCCTACTCCAGGCAGTGTATCTGATCGTTGTAGTGTAGTATAGATAAATCCGAGGGATTGATCGTTCTCTAAGGGAATAGTGTTGTTAGGTTAAAATGTATGTTGAATTAAGTCTAAAGGTGAGGGATGATTATTTTTGTATTTTTTTATATTTTATGAAAGCAAGTAAAATCTCGGGTTTTAGAAGAATAAGTGGAATTAGTTGCTAGTCAACTAACCCAAAAACTATTTTTTTTAAAACAGAAATTAAAATAACCAGAAAAGTAAATGTGGTGAACTACTTATAGTGAGACAGACGTGTTTACTTAGATTCAATTACTCTATAGTTATCTTTTATTGACTTGTTGAATTATAGTTGAAGCGTTGTAATCCTTAATATCAGTCATGAGGCCGTGCAACATTCCCCAACTATATGAATATCAATTTTTCCTACAACCTTAAGTTAATTAAGCTATCATAGGATCATCAACATCAACTCAGGCATTAAATACAATGAGAAAACCCTATATTGCACATATGGTTACGTTTTCTAAGACGTGCAAGCTAGTTACACAAAGGAAGTCAACCAGTTTTCTTAGCCTAACGTGAATCAATCAACTAAACAAGAAAACACATCAATAATCAATAACTAGGTTTCATTAGATCTAAGAAAACACTAAGGAATTTAATCTAGTATGTTAAAGGTAAGAAAGATAAACACATAATCAAACAACACATAGACATACTGAATGATTAAAGGAATACTTAACTTCAATTAAACATGGATGAAAAGAGGCTGTAAAAGCCTTACAAGAACTACAAAATTCGTCTAGGGTTTAGGCTCCAAAGTGTCACATTAATGAATAAAAAATCGAAAACTATATATAGATTCAAAAAGCTGACAAGGTCAGGTTATGGATCCTGACGCCGTCAGACCGCCGTGATTAGGGTTTCTTTTTGTGCAAGTCGCCCTTCTGTCGTCTTCGTTCTTTAGCTTCTGATGCCGAGATGAGATCAAATAAGTACATTATATTGTCATCATTTGTCCTATTTATTTGACTTGTTTTATTACATTATCTATGAGAATTGTTACTTAATCATTTACTTTAGTAATTCTCATGTAAAAACAAGCACTTGGTGAAAGTTAGTGATTTTGGACGAAATATGGAGCTAAAAGATCAAGATGGAAAAAGTCTAATGAACTCAAGGAGATGTGCCATATCATTCTAAACAGATACGTCGTATCATCATACTTAGATGAATTCGAAGACCATTGCCTGACTTAGAAGACTACGCCACATCTGATTATACGTCTTTTTATATGTACATTGATAACCTCTGTGTCTAGCAGTGGCTTGTTCGGGGCTGCCATACCTCCTCCCATGATTACTTCACTAGCCTAATAAGTTAATAAAATAATTATTATACATAAGCGATCATTAAGGGTTTACTCGCCTATAATTAAGATTACGATACTCATCATATAAAACTAGCAATAAAACAAGTGACAAGCTACTTAATCATTAGCCAGGCCTTCTATCTGTATCTATTATCTATCCACGTACGTGTTCGCCATTCGTTGTATTCTTTCTCATTAGTTTTATAGTTTTAGTTAATCAAGCCAAATCGTGCTAGTCTCTCAGACTAAACCCCCTTTGCGTTATATTAGGTTATAAAACTAACTTAGGAATTAAAATACTGATAGACCAACTAAATATTACATTCCACTCTTAGTGATCGACACTCTACTTACCACTATCTACATATTGATAGAGTACACTGCTCGTTAGTATGTGTGTTATAAGATAAGTCGGCTAAATATAAATTTAAAACTTGATAAGGCATAAACACCCTATACTAAACGTGACACAACACGCATCAAGTTTTTGGCATCGCCGCTAGGGAGTGAATTGTTAATATCTGTTTATCTGTTAGTATTTTAATTAGGTTTTCTAACTTTTTAGTTTTTTAATTATTAGATTTTAACTGATAACTTTGTTGTGTATTAGTGTCATTGCATTCATTGTACTATTTTGCATATTTTGTGTTTTTCTTGTTTTCTGCATTTGCATTGTTTTCTGCATATAGTTTAATCGTTTCACTACTCTTGTGCACAAGTTAGTATATTTTCAGAATAATGGATGATTCAAGCATCACTATGGAAGATTACATTTTGAATCTAACTAAAGAAGCTTGTTGGAATGAGAAGCTTGCAACGAATGGTAAGATGAGAAGGGAACTCAGTTGCGGTAACATTGAGTGTCTTCGCCTATTTGAAATTAAATTTCCAGCTATCATTTATGATGATTCACTTAATTATAAGGAGAGTTCTTTACAAGACTCCTTCCCAAAGTTTGATGATAAATGTGAATTATCTTTACCTAAAAACATAGACATGTCTGAAAGAATTTTTTTTAAGAAACGGTTTGCTAAAAAGGAAAAATTTGATATAACAAAGATTGAGACAAACCTCTTTTCTTATAAATTACCTAATCTTGAGAACACCGAACTCATCAACGTAAGTTGTGATTTCAGTGAAAATTCTTCAGACTATGTTCTTTGTAATACATCACCTGTAGATCATAATCTCAATTTTCATGAGCTTAAAACATCGTCTATTTCAAATCTTGGAATGATTTATTATTTGAATCTAAAAATAGCCGACAACGAGATTACGATTTACACTAAAATGGTTATACACAATAGTCTAAAAATGAATTTATGTATACCATATGGTATACCATTCGACCCAAAGTTAGTGTATCAAGAAAGGTGTTGTGGAGGCCAAGGTACGTTCCCCTATAAATTTTGTCCACTATCACCACAATACGGCGCATGTTACAAACTTGTTGCGCCGCACCCCACCTTAATTGAACCTTTTGACCAGTCTGATATTATTTTTATACGCGGCGTATCTTTGCAAACATGATGCGCCACATCTTGCACACTCTATATATAGAAGGAGATATGACGCGCTTATGCTAAATAAGGAAATAATTTCACATATAAAGTCAACCCCTTTTTTTCGGAAATACACGAATTATTTTTGGTGATTTATAAATCCTACTTTGAATCGATCATTTGAGGTATTACTCTTAATCTTCTATTAGTTTAGATGTCCTTAATTTATTCATTTATTTTTATAACGAGTCTCGGACATGGATGACGAGTATTTATAGACTAAATTAATTATGGAATAATGATTGGGGAAGCGTGTTGTCACAAAACCCTATGTTTAATTTGATTATAGGATAATCCAAGTTGGTCTATTTCGAGGTATTCGAAAACTGGGGTTGTTGAATTATTATTTTGATAAGTGGGGGGGGGGGTATGAATTCGATTAGTCAAATTAAATAAGGAAATGAGGTGAAAAACGGAAAGTTTTACAACTTTATATCACAAAACATTTTTGCAGAAAATTGCGAATTTTTGGGATATGTGGATTTCGACAATCAAAGTTACTGATATAGAGATAGATACGGCACATCTCTTTATTGGATACGCCGTACCATTGCCATTTTACTTAAGCTTTTTAATTCACAATTAGATACGGCGCATCATTTTATGATGATGCGGAGCATCTATAATATGTCATATTCAAACTTAAGATACAGCGCATTTGTATGACAATCCCCCATGCTCCGTATCAACCCTTTTCTAAGCACCATATCTATAATACGGCGTATGAACTTTATTTCAATACGCCGTATAAGTACTATGTGCATGAAGTTTTTCTAACTTTTTGCTTCAGTAGATGATTCTTCAACGCAGGTTCAAGGTTTTTGGACGACCTCCTGATAGAAAGCTCAGATTTATTTGAATACTTACCGACTTTGGAGGAATACATGAAGAAATCACGGGGGGCTATTATTTTAGCTTAAGCTGAATGTGGTCCTTGTGAGGAGAGGCTACTGGGGGAATAATGTGCATAATGTGCCCACTGACAGCATACTATGCACACTTGGAGCATAAGCTTCTATCCCAGGAACCACTAATTATAAATATATTTATATATTTATATATATCTTTTTAGTAAAATGACGCATCCTATAAATCAAGCATTGATTGTATGGCGACATTGCATATGCAAAAGAGGAATGTCGGGGACCTGATGAGAATGAACATGATTTTGCTACTATCAGCCGATTAATTCATGATCTTCATGTTTATCTCATTTCTTTTGTTAATATTTTTTTCTAATTATGTTGATATTATTAACCTCTTGATTGTAATAATCTTGGATCCCACGTATTAATATATATGGCTTTTTGATTAATCTCTAACTTTGATATGATTGTAAAGCCTGACATTTAGTTCAGCATCCATTTGAGAAGTTTATAATTGACGAGCCATGAGGGGCCTGCAATATTACACAGACTCTTTACAGTCTGTTTGGTAATTAAATACGGCGCATCTGGTAAAACAGATGCGGTGTATCCTATCCTTTTTAATATTTTATTTCGTATTAATTCTAGGCTCGATACGGCACATCCTTTTCCATGGATGCGGTGCATTGACTGACCTGATGAAATTTCAAATTTTTAATTTTTTAGGTTTTATTTTCTAACTACTAATGAATTATGCACAAGTGACTTTCTTAATTCAGGCCTGCTTAAGTATGTTCGTATTTATAAGTTGCTCGCAAACGCATAATGGAGGATCATACCGAGCAAATCTCAGGGGAGTTTTCCGTTCTAATTCTTTTAAATTTCCTGTTTTTAATTTTAAATGCAAACAACGAGGACGTTGTTTAACTTAAGTGGGGGATGGAGAATTAGAACGTTACTTGTCCTAAATATTTCAAAAATAAGCATATATTAGTTAAATCTAAATTGCATAGCCGCCCACATAACTTTATTTTCAAAAAATTGTGAGAATTAAACTTACCCATTTCCTCTATTTTACCCCAAATTCCACAAACATAAGAGTGTGACGGTGACTTGTAAACTTTAGAATTTGGCTTGTATACTATTCGAGACCACCATAATGAGTATTAGTGAAATAATTGGAGTGACTTGTCTAACTTGGTAAATTTCTAAGATTACACCCAAAAAGCCTATATATGTTTTGTGATATTAACTAACTACACTGGTTAGTTAACCCCCATATAAACCCTTTTGTTTACTCTCATCTTTAGAGTAAGATACCCCTAGAAAAACCCTCCGAGCCATTCCTTTCGTTTCTTACACCTATGTTAAAATTGTTTCGTTACACCTTTACATCTTAGCCTACCCTGTAGACTAGAGTCCGTGGTTAGTTGCTTTAGGCAAAGTGTGTTTCCTTATGTTACCTGTGTTCGTGTGCGTAATTCATTATCTTTGATTAGGTCGGCAAATTGCACAATAGCAATTGGAGTGAAAGTATATATTGTATACTTTTTAGCTTTGTTTTTTCATGTGTTTACTACTTTCACTATTACTTTTATTTCTTAAGTGTGAAAAGTATGGAAAAATTATCCGGAAATATAGTGATAATAAAGCGGTGAAATTTTACACCATTAGTTTATGTTGATGTTTAAAAAAAATATAAAAAATGCGAAAAGAAAAAGAAAAAGAAAGTTTGAAGTTTAATTAACCAACGTTGTAAAGTTTTGTATTAAGTGGATGATATCGCCACTATTTGTTGTACTATATTTATGGATTGAATGAGAGTTGGCCGTTATGGGAACGCCAACTAAGGTTTATTTTTGTTTAAGATATTATTGAGTTTAATTCATGTCTACCAAAACTGTGAGTCAAAAGTGTCTAAAGCTTGAGTTATTCAATGATATGAGTCTTATTCATGGGAAGTGATTAACAACACATTAGGACTTAATCTATTTGTTTTGTTTATTTTTTATTTTACACCAATTTTTATCCAAACTATTATCCATACCCATCCGTATTATTGTGTTAGTTGTTAGCTTTCGAGCATCCGAATATAACGATGGCTAAGTGAGAATGTTATTTGTATGAATAAGGTAGTGACCATTCGAGTATTAGATTAATAAACTAATGCGCCAGTGATCTGGTGTGTAACTTGGTGACCATCCATTATGCAAATAACGCGCCAGCGATCCAAGAAGCACACTAGTGACCATCCGTTATTTGAGGTGTTGAGGACTCGCGCTAGCGATCTACTAAGTTTATGCAGGAGAAGTTTGAACGAAGCTAGGTTTAACCCTTAAGCATTATAAATCCTTTTTACCGCTTTAGACTTGTCACTCCTTAGCTTTAGAGGGGGAGATGTGTATATTTTCCAAGCCTATGATAGAATATTCGTCACGACCGAGCAATTAAACGATTTAGATTGGTTTTGATATTGAAAAATTTGATTTTGTTTCTACTTTGTTAAGTGTTTGGTTATGCAATTATGATAAAACGAATAAGTGCTTAATTGTAAAAATACATCCTAATATCTATTTAGGATACATTTTCATAAGTTTAATCTAAGGTTTACTTGGGGACAAGCAAAGTTCAAGTGGGGGGATATTTGATAACATCAAATAAGTACATTATATTGTCATCATTTGTCCTATTTATTTGACTTGTTTTATTACATTATCTATGATAATTGATACTTAATCATTTACTTTAGTAACTCTCAGCTAAAAACAAGCAATTGGTGAAAGTTAGTGATTTTGGACGAAATATAGAGTTAAATGATCAAGATGAAAAAAGTCTGCTGAACTCAAGTAGATGCACCATATCATTCTAGACAGATATGCCGTATCATCATACTTACATGAATTCAAAGACCATTGCCTGACTTTGAAGAATTCGCCACATATGAAACTTTGGTCAATGAAGAAGAACCAACTTGTTCTACTCCAGATACGCCGCATCACACTTTTGACATACGGCGTATCACTATCAAGACTTCACCAAAGATAATCCAAGATACTGAAGGACATGCGCCGCATAAAGATTCAAGATACACATCATCTGAAGACAGTGTACGAATATTCCAGAATATATTAATCTTGGACCCCACGCGTAGTTAAGTAGCATTTACTTAATTGATGCGCCGCATTGTGCCCTCAGACAGAAACTATAAATACCCCAAGATACAGCTTTTCATCTGCCAAAACCAAGAGAAGCTGCTACATAAAGCCTAAGGAGAAGAAGAACAACGGAAAGGCAACACAAGACACACCACATTGAAGATCTTAGAGCAGTAAGAAGGTCCTGCTTGTGTTTTAATTCCATTAATTATTTTTGTTTTATTGTAATAGTAAACTTTAATCCATCAGGATTGATGGGCTTGTGACAGCCATATTGCTCCCCTTAAAATTGCTTTCCCATCGATTAAAGTTTATATGATGTTTTTTTGGTTCTTTTTATATGTGCATTAATAACCTCTGTGTCTAGCAGTGGCTTGTTCGGGGCTGCCACACCTCCTCCCACGATTACTTCACTAGCCTAATAAGTTACTAAAATAATTCTTAGACATAAGTGATCATTAAAGGTTTACTTGCCTATAATTAAGATCCAACAAGACAGATAAGATTACGATACTCATCATATAAAACTAGCAATAAAACAAGTGACAAGCTACTTAATCATTAGTTAGGCCTTCTATCTGTATCAATTATCTATCCGTGTACATGTTCGTCATTCGTTGTATTCTTTCTCATCAATTTTATAGTTTTAGTTAATCAAACCAAATCGTGCTAGTCTCTCAGACTAAACCTCACTTTGCGTTAGATTAGGTTATAAAACTAACTTAGGAATTAAAATACTGATAGACCAACTAGATATTACGTACTCTTAGTGATCGACACTCTACTTACCACTATCTACATATTGATCGGGTACACTGCTCGTTAGTGTGTGTGTTATAGGATAAGTCGGCTAAATATAAATTTAAAACTTGATAAGGCATAAATAACCTATACTACAACGTGACACAACACGCATCACGCTGTCAGCTTATGGCTGACGCCGTCCTTCTTTAACCTTTCTGAGCCGTCTCTCACAAAATTACAACATGACGCCCTTCTTCCAACTAAACATGACACTGTCAGTTGTAAAATCTCCAAATTTCTCTAAAGCGACGTGTATGAATTTTCCAGCTCCACTTTCACCAAGTGACGGTGTCACAAATTATAATGTGACGCCATCAGGTGTCTTTTCCTGACAGGTTTTTCGTGACTTAGTTGTTTTCTTCTCTTTTGCATCCAAAAATGTCCAAAAAGCACCATATTCCAGAATTCATNTGTATGAATTTTCCAGCTCCACTTTCACCAAGTGACGGTGTCACAAATTATAATGTGACGCCATCAGGTGTCTTTTCCTGACAGGTTTTTCGTGACTTAGTTGTTTTCTTCTCTTTTGCATCCAAAAATGTCCAAAAAGCACCATATTCCAGAATTCATGTCCTAAGTATCTAAAATACGAAAAGAAACGATTTGAGGCAATATTTGATCATATAAACACAATTTTGGGCTTAAATGACCCCTTAAAAGGGTATCAAATAAATCCTTATCATCTAACAACATATCAACCTACCTTTCTCATCCATCTAAACATTTAGTATGTTTATAATGTTGATGCGTGGCTAGCAACACGTTTTAAATTTATAGAAACAAGAATTATCGGCTAACTAGGAACACATACGAGCAAGTTACTCGTCCGTGTGTAGTAAGGGATTGGTAAGTCAAGGTCGTCCCAAGAGACTTGGTTGTACTCAAGTGTTGTTTGATTGTCTAAGCAAGTAACAAGTTGAAGGTTATGATTGTCACGGATCAAACCAACAAGAAAAGCAATATGGAAAGCAACATGATGTAAGCACACAAAGAACATACTTGTATGGACAAATGATCACAAGGATATTAGGATGTTTAGTTTGGAAAACATATTTCCATTGGTAATCCTTTCGATCTATAAAACCAATTATAATAGTCTAGTATTTTATAAATCAAATATACATAAGTCTTAATCAATTGGTCATATCGTATGACTCATGCCTAAACCAACAACAAACAAAGAGTTTTTTCGACCCATAAACTTTGATGTCATTAATTTGTGAAGTTCTATTTACTTGAAAGATGATGAGAACACATATTCAAAAGACACCTTTCGACCTTTAATCTTTATTAAACTTTCACTTGTTATGTTTATTAGTTCACTTGCACAATCGTCACAAAGTACAAGATCAAAATCATTCGTCGACTAATGAATTGAAACTAATCACTATTGAGAATCCTTTCGGCCTCTAGACTCAACAATGATCAACCAAAACAATAAACAATGACAAGTTCCAATTTAACCAAATATGATGTCTTTCATTATAATGTAAACAAACACTAATTATATCCAAACATCCTTTTATCATAAGTTCTCATAATAACCAAACAAGCATTAAGAGATAATTATAGTCAAACATGTAACACAACACACAAAGGAATTCTTATGATTAATATAAGCAAAGACATAAACATGATTGAAATTTATAGAAACAATACCAAACATTAGAGTCAAAGCATCAAGTGCTACAATTCCAACCATGTGATTCCAACCAAAAGAAATTACCAAAATACAAGTCCTTCGTCCCTAAACCTTCTTGGAAATTGGCCTCATGTTGTGAGTATGTGTTTTAGGGGTGTTTGGTAATAAGGGTTGTTGGTGATGTATATGGTGTTTAATTGGTGTGAACTATAATCAAACCATATGTAGTAAGGATGATCAAGTCATATGTCTTGCAAATGTCAACCAAACCAACTCCCCAACACCTCTAGAAATGGGTGGGGAGTGGTAGGAGAGAATCCTAATTTTTTATGATGAAAACACTTAACCAAGCACCCTTATTTTAGTTGAATAATCCTTGGTCACCAAGCATGTTTCTTGGGCACAAAGTGTCATCAAAATGCAGGAAAAATGATTTATGGAGGGTATATGGTCGGCCTTGGTGGTAATGGCACTTAATTCCACACTTAAATGCAACTTTGGAAGACTTTTAGTGCATGAACCTGTGGTTTGGACTTGAACCTGGGCGGTTTGGACCATTCTAACCACAAAAATCAATATGAACCCAAGGTTTGGATCTGAACCAGGCGGTTTGGGAATGACTGCTAAACCTTTGGTTTGGTTATGAACCTTGGGTTTGATCCTCAGCTTGAACCTTTGGTTTAAGAATACTTTGCATAATAATTTCCACCTTGGTTTGACATTAAACTCCATATTGAACAAACATCTTTGGCACTTAATCTTGACTCTTTCCTTCATCATATAACTTCATAATCTTTACTTGACTTGGAAATAATCATAGCATGAATCTTTATCTTGGACGGAAAACTTCTCTTCGTGCACATACTCTTGATTTGTCGACTTTTCTTCATCCTTTCGTTATTTCCTTCGACATAGTTGTACCTGAACCTAAATACATCTTTTGTACCTTTTAAGCGTAAAATGTTCACAAATACAACCAAATAACATGCACAAACATATGAATAACGCTACTAAAATATGTACAAAATGAGCGTTATCAAATTTTCTCTCAATAATCCTTAAAACCACCCTTTTGTTGTGGAAGCAAATCCTAGGACTCATCAATTCACCTAGAATAGTTATGTGCTTCTAGTTTAGTTTATGATGCTGTCTTGTAATGTATCCTTACTTTAATGTATGGGATTTGATATTTTAGTTTGCATAATTGTTGTGGTTGTTTTATATTGGTTGCCTTATTTTTCTTTTGGCTCATATTTTTAGCCACTTTTTGCTTGTGATCTTGCTAGTAGTTAGATATATTGCAGTTGATTCTAACTCGTGTTTGTAGCACGTCATAATAGTTGGATTCCTTGGTGCCCTCATTGAGAGGGAGAATACATCAAGGGGGATTATTTGCATCATCGCTTTTTATCTTCACATCAACGACACTCTTTTTGCTTTGACTAAAAGGGGGAGAAATGGTTAAACTCGTCACCTAAAAACTTGTAAATTAAACTTTTACACACAATGAGTTTATATTTTGTTATCATAAAAAAGGAGGAGATAGTTAATAAAAATAATGTCTAAAAACGTTATTTATATTTTTGGGTTTCTCTGTGTTTTGATAATAACAAAATGTAAAAACATTCTACGTCAAAGTTTACGTAAACAAGTTATTAGCCGTAAATTTCCCTTAAAATATGAAATCACTAAAGTAAGAACAATAAACAATAAACTTGATGGATGATCAAATAAATATTTTAGTCATACACTTTACCATTTTACAAATTACAATTTCATGAAAAATAATTAGACAAATTCTTTTGTATATGTAAAAAAATATTTTAATAGGAATAAAATTTAAAATCTAAATTTTCCGGCCAATTTTACTAGACACAATTAAAAGACAAACAGAGGAGCGTCTCTGACACATCCCACGGTTTCCTTTAATAAGAACGGTTTCCTAATATATTAGGGAACCGTGGAACCGTCCGGTGCAACTGTCATATTCCTCTTTGCATATAAATAGTGGCTCATTTCACATTATTTTCCACCTTTCGCACACAGTTTCTCTACTTATTTTCAGTCTTATAAATTCTCATTTATTTGATAATTAAACTTGTTTAAGTTTATTTAAAGTGATCCAAACATCCATCAATACAAGTGCAAGAGAACAACACTAGTTATCGTCAAGATACGAAGTGTTGTAATGTAGTTACTGCATTTGTAACATTTGTTACCATCTTTGTTGTATATCGTTGTAGATCAAGTTCATAACCTCCAAACTTATTTAGTTGTTTGATTGGACACAATATAAATAAACACAAGATAATAAACAGAAATAACTATGAAGGATAAAGTGCAAGACAACAATAGAGAGTTAGAAAGATCAAACCAAAACACGAAGATTTATATTGGTATGGTAACGAAGCTCCTCTTCTCCTTACTCCATTCCCAGAGTACCGAATCGAGAGTTTACTTCACTATGTCAACAAGCTCCCTTCAGGCGGAGAAAACCTTACAACATCGCTTACACCAATTTCAGACACTAAGCTAAACGTCGAGTTCTAATCAAGCTAGAACCAATCTTTCACACACGTGCATTTCAGGACTAAGATACTAACCCGATCACTCACGTGTTTTCAGGATGTTGTGATTGTTTGATCTCATATAAACTCGAATCTAAAGTTTTAAAAGTATAATTTTAACATGTTAAAAAAACTATTCAACCCCTTCTATTTTTTCACATTACTTATAACATAAATAAATTGTTTTTAGAAAAAAAAAAAATAGAAACAAAACACATAATAAGTTGATCATGTGGTTATCAAAATTTTAAAATAACAAAAGAAGTATAATTACTCAAAAGTTTGGGTGGGGTTCGAAATTTGGGGATGATGCCCTCACGTGACATCAACAGAAGGATACCAAAAAAATAGATTTTGGTTGGATTAAGATCCTCTAAAATTGATATAAACATAACCAGTCATGTTCTTTAACAATCATAAAGAGAATTGATTCCTTCAGTGAGCCACACTGTGTTGCTTGTGAGTTAACATTACCAGTCATGTTTAAATCAATTTTAAAAGATCTCAATCCATTTTGAGTTTAAGCCCTCTCAAACCGACTTATCAAACGGGCCCCTATACTTCAAAATAAAGTTAGTTACACCATTGACATGATTAGATTTCTATTACTTTACTATGGATATACTTTCCTAGACCACATGCATATATATTTATAGTTGGGTACTATTATTGGTAATCTTTTGGCTTGCAAAAAAACAAAAAAGAAGCATACTACATTTTTTTTAACTTTTCTGTTAACAGTATAACACAGTTTTTAATCAGTTTATTTTTTATTTTTTATTTTTTTTTTGTCAGTTTAATATTTTTGAATTTTCAAACTTTATATTTTAGTTTCTGTACTTTCAGTTTTATAGTTTTATAATAAAAAGGAAATTGTAAAAATAAAAGACAAACTAATAAAAAAAAAACTGAAAAAATATGAAAAGATACAATGATATTTTAAAGGTTTCTTAATAACCTATTTATTCTATTATACTTTTCCGAAAGGGCCATGTACATCTACTGCAACATGGATATAAAAATATACTTTCCTAGACCTTATGGCATCCTAATCATGCATTGAACCTATCATCTTATTTCTTATTATTTTTGTACCTATATATTGCCAATTTATAGAATGCGAGATAAAAGTAGTAACTAAAGTAAGGTATATCTTCATTAAAATAAAGGACACATGCTACAAAAGAACATATTATACACTTTTATATAGCCCACAAGGCCACAACATCAATTAAAGACATATATACCAAGAGATGGGCGGCTAAGTACACCCTTGCTGTTTCAAATGGGTTATCTTATATCAACAATAACTCACATGTTTTGGACTTTCCAACAACTTAACCCTATTTTGTCACTTTGTTTACAGTAAAACACAGCTCTTTATCAGTTTTGTTTCTATACTTTTGAACAGTTTAATATTTTTGNATAATAATAATAATAATAATAATAATAATAATAATAATAATAATAATAATAATAATAATAATAATAATAATAATAATTCATTTTAAGGCTGTCAAAACCTCCATTATAAAAAATATATAATTTTTTTTTTCATTTCTTGGTTTAAGTCTATGTTGTTACCAAATACTGGAATCAATCTTAATTCTCTAATGATTTCAATTATCTGGATTTCAATTCTTTTACTTATTTCATTTCTTTGAATTTTCCTCTACCAAAAGTGCACTGATGGGTGATCTATAGAATTGATTAAAGTAGTAATTTGTACACTCCTAAAATTTATTAGGACACTCTTATTTACGCATTAACCGGATGTAGAGAATTCACACTGTGCTTTATCTTTTTGTAATGTGAGTGTGCAAATCAATTACTTAAGTGCGCCAATTACTTCCCAATTGATTAACATCTATATTTTTTATAGGTATTACTATTGGTACTTTTGGCTTATCAAAAAGTATTCAAAAATACAAAATATTCCTCTTTAATTTTTTTATTAACAGTAAAACATAGTTTTTTTTATCAGTTTTTGTTTCATATTTTTTGCTAATTTAATTCTTTTAACGTGTTAAATTTTATATTTTCTGTTTCGTATTTTTAGTTTCGTAGTTTTATAACAAAAAAATTCTAAAAATAAAATTTAAAAAAAAAATAAGAAGAAGAAAGTAAAAGGAAAAAAAGAAAAGACACGGTGTGTGTGAGGGAGGGGTAGGGGTAATGAATTGTGTTTTAGGAGGTATTTACAACCTATCCATCTATCTATATATATAATAAACGAAATTTTTTTTGAAACCTTGACACGTCATTTAATCCATGTGGATGGGCTGCCACGTGTAAATGCCACATAGGATGAAGTTTGACTTTTCAAAGCTATATTAAAAGTTGTTTATTATACGGTTGTCAAAATTTATACTCGCAATTAATGATGAAATTTATACTCGCTATTAACTCTGGAAGTTATATTCAAAAAAATTAACGCTTTCCATTATCCACCCCAGTTGTTGTTTGAGTTTTAATATTTTCAGTTGTGTTCTACTACCTTATTGAATGCACAACTATCTTGTGATGTTACAGTATAACTTTGTCATTCTTGTGTATAAATTTCAAATGAAAGTTTTTACTTTGAAACTAAGGTTAGCGTTTGTAACTCCTTTTTTTTATTTTAATTTGATTTTGTTTTTCTTGTGTATTTATCTTTTCCAAGGATTATTTTTCTCATTTATGTACGTGTTACACACATTGCATCTTATGAAATGGCCGGTATGGGGTTTGTAATTTTGTATCATTGATTTTTGTTCAACTATGTTTAAATTTCCTGGTAATAAGTGATTTTAATTTTTTAAATTAATGAGGTTTTTTATGATTTGCACCATCTATAGGTCTTTCATGAGTTTGACGAAGTTGATGAAGTCCCGAGAAGGATTTTTCATTTTTTAAGGTTCGTAGCCGCAGTTTTGTATTATTGCGATAGGTTGGGGCTGGGATTGGGGCTAGAGCTGGGGCTGGGGCTTATATTATAAGCCGAAAGTTGAGGCTTATATTTTTATAAAACTATTTGGCGAATTATTTGAAGCTAAATCTTATTAATGTAAAATCATATAAAAATACGTCAAATTAAATTCACAAATATTTTCAGCTTTTACGTGATAATTCATTATATTTTAAGGGTATTTAAGTAATTTAACTATCCATAAGCCCCTTTTTTATGGGCTTGGGCTTAACGAGGCTTGTGGCTTATTGTATAAGCCATAAGTCTTTATAAGCCTGTATAACAAACGAGACTTATTTTATAAGCCGACAAAAGTCCAAGCCCCGATAAGCCCCTATAAGCCTCTTGATAAAGATAATCTATATAATAGATTTACTTAATTTAGTTTTTTCATACATTGGGTATGTTTGACGCAATGGCCTGGAGCTGGGGCTGTGTCTGGGGCTGGAGCTGGAGCTGGAGCTGGAGCTGGAGCTGGGGCTTCTATTATAGGCCGGAAGTTGAAGCTTATATTTTTATAAAGTTGTTTGGCTAATTAGTTAGAGCTGAAATTTATTAATGTAAAATCACATAAAAATATATCAAATTAAATTCACGTATATTTTTATACTATAATTCATTATTTTTTAAGGGTATTTAAGTAATTTAACTAGTCATAAGCCCCTTTATATCGGCTTGGGCTTATGGAGGCTTATGATTTATTTTAGCATCTATAAACCTGTGTAACAAACGAGACATCTTTTATAAGATGACGTATTTTAAAAGCTCAAACCCCTATAAGCCTCCGAGAAGCCCCCGCCAAACACAACCGATGTAGACCAACTCGCACTTATATTAGAAACCCACTCTTGTCATGTATGTGGTTGCATGCCATCCTTTAGTTACTCCATGCGACCATGCCCTTCTATTCTTTCTAATATGTCTTAGTATATTACGGACTGTAAGTAATTAAGAAGTGATGAAAGTGCATGCAAACTCATGTTTTTTTAACTCTTGGTATTTATTACACAAGAGGTAAACCGAATTGTTATATCTCATAGCAAGATTTGACGGGTCTTAATGTGCATTTTTCTTGGTTATTATGTTATATAGATACATATATTTATCGATCTCAATCATTTTCATTTAACTATTACATTTACTTTCTAATTATGGTCCACATGTAATATATTTTTACTCTCATTGCACGTTTAATTTTTATTAGCGTTCTACAAGTAATTACTATTAGCCGCCCGTGATTTATCACGGGTTTATAAGCTAGTATTATTATACCTAAAAGCTTTAGATTTTCTGCTTTTTACGCTGTTATCAATATTCAATAGAAGATGCAAACGTTTTCATATGCAAAAGTTGTAGTTTTGTGTATAAGTGTATTTCTTTTAGTACGAAAATTACTCATTTTAATTTTAATCTTTTGTGTATTATTTCTTTTAGACTGAATGATGACGTATAGTCTATACTCGGGTCACGAACCCGAGCATTAGACATCACTAACATTTAAGCCCATTACGTGTGGGCTACTATGATAACGGTTTGGGCACACGAGGCCCAAACCCAAAGTTATTTATGGATTTGATATAGGATATCTCCTAATAAGGAGATATATATCGAGTATCCGATATCGGTGGATACACCGAAGAGTGAGGAACATGAAACCTTATCAGTTTCGTATGTATATATATAGGGCATCATAGCTCTCGTCAGAGGTACGACTTACAACCCTAATTCTTTACATAACCCTAAATCGATTACTTACTCTCACGCCGGAGGATAATCGTGGGAGACAATCCCACGATAAGCCTAACGGTGTTTGTTTGCTCTCTTAGTGCGCAGGTCTCAAGCATTAAGATCTAATTGATACGAGAACAGGAACCCAAACAAGGAACGCCCAACTTTTGTATCAACAAGTGGCGCCATCCGTGGGACCCTACACTAAGAACTAGAATGACGAAACACAAAAACTCAGGCCAGCGGACTCCGCAGTTGGAAAAAACACGTGGTGACCCCACAAGGAAGAACCACCAAGATTCAACCTCTAGGCAGGCCTCTGGGACAACCAGCGTGCCTGGTCATCAAGCATCGGGCCCAACCCTAATTCTCCCAACGGTAGAATTGCCCGCAGGGACCACCCAGACCACTACGGTGGTCCCAAGCACTGAAGAACTTCAGCGCACTCTCTTCAATACCCCCCATCAAACGGCACCCAACGTGGACAACACTGTGCCGCCAGGCGCGCCTAACCGGGATAGGGGGCCTAATACGGAAGCAGAGATCGTTGCGCTGGAGGAGGATACGCCTGAGTTAACGCTAAGTAATTTTGTATCTCAAAATTACGAAACCTTAACTAACCTCATGCAAGAGGAGGCAAGAAGAAGGTCAAGTCAGAGCCTACAAGCTCGGCTTAATTTTAACGAAACATCCCCATCGCGCTACCAGGAGCGCGAAAACAATGAGAGGCGTACCAATGTCCACGCTAGACTTGGTACAACATCCGATTCACAATACTCGGAGGATTATGAAGACAATGAGAGGCGTACCAGTGTCCACGCTAGACTTGGTAATCGCAGAATCCAAGATAGACTTGGACAGCAACGCTCACCGAGCGAGAGCTCTTCAAGGTCTGGAAGCAGAAGAGTTCATGATAGACGGGGGAGACAAATTTCCCCAAGCGAAAGCCCCTCAAGCTCGGACTCTGAGGAAAAACGGCGCAAGCGCCGCAAAAGGGACGATTCTTCCTCAATTGACTCCTCGGACAACGAGGACAAAGAGACAGGACACTGGAAGTCCAGAGGAAGACATCGCGAGGAAGAAGACGAAGATATATCTCTTCCTTGGCGTCGCCAAAAGATTGATGCATTCACACGGCGCATCAGCGATTATTCGGATCACAAGAAAAGGCGCATGCCCGCCAATGTTAAAACATATGATGGAACGGGTGATCCTGATGACCACCTAAAAATTTTCGAATCCGCAGCTACTATCGAAAATTGGCCACAACCTGTGTGGTGCCATATGTTCAACTCCACCTTAGTGGGGAATGCGCGAACCTGGTTTAGCAAGTTTCCACGAAGAAGCATAAACGGGTTTGAAGAGTTGCGAAAAGCATTCCGCTTGAATTTCACCCAGAGAAAGAAGTGCGCCAAAAACCCTATGGAATTGGCAAGAGTAAAACAGCGCCAAGGGGAATCAACGAGTGCTTACATGGAGCGCTTTAAGGATGAATGTATACACGTCAAAGCGTGTCCTGAAGTACTAAAAATTTCAGGGTTCATGAATGGGATTAATAACCTAGAACTCATTAAGAAATTAAATGATAAGGTTTCCCAAACCTTTGATGAACTAATGAAGCGCACAAGGTCCTTCGTCCAAGGAGAAGCTGCCGCCAGATACCAAGAAAGGATATTCGAATTACAGACCGCAAGAACAGTCAAGGAGACAATCCAATGACCAGAGCGGTAATCGGAATAAAAACTATCGCAACGATGGAAACACACGGGGAAACGACAAGTATACCCCGTTGATAAAAACTCCAAGAGAGATATTTGCAACAGAAGGCGCAGAATTCCCTAAACCCCCACCAATGCGCACCCCAGAGGGAAAGCGCACAGGGAATGGATATTGTGAATATCACGGACAGAAGGGCCACACCACGAATGAGTGCGTCCAATTGCGCCAACTAATTGACAAATTAGTGAAAGAGGGCAGGATGGACCACTTAGTAAAGAACATCAAAGATGGGAAAGACAGACAGAAGACTGCGGATAAAAAGGAAGCACCTAAAGATAAAGCTGACACAATATACATGATACAATCCTGGCAACGCAAAGTCAAGCAAAAAGTCAGCCAAAGGTTTTCTTCCGGTTACGAAATCTCTTTTCCCACTTTGACTGCGGACAACGCAGTAGCGGAGCCGCTCACCATCGAAATAATTGCGGGGGGTCACAACATCCACCGTATATACGTTGATGGAGGAGCATCCGCAGAGATAATGTACGAACATTGTTTCAAGAGATTACGACCCGAGATACAAAGCCAGCTAGTCCCCGCCGCGACATCATTAACGGGCTTTACAGGAGAAAAGATATGGCCGATAGGACAACTACGACTGCTAGTTATGGTCGGTAACAAGGAGCACTCCACAAGAGCGTGGATGAACTTTATGGTGATTAGATCTCCCTCGCCGTACAATGGCATTATCGGAAGATCGGGAATATCAGCCTTGCGCGCAGTGCCATCCACGGCACATGGGAAGCTCAAATTCCCAGTAGAAGGTGGCATCGCCACTCTCTACAATAACGCTGTGCCACCTGAAGAATGTAACACAGTTACATGCGAAACGACACATGCTCCAGAACATGGCGCAGCCAAGATACCGAACATAAAAGTAGCAATTCACCCCGATTACCCTGAACAACAGGTATCAATCGGGGGCTCGCTGTCAAACAAAGGTAAAACATCCGTGTGCGCACTCTTGCAAAAGAATCTGGATGTCTTCGCATGGGAGCCAAAGCACATGACTGGCGTACCTCGGTCAATCTCAGAACACAAGTTGCACATCCGACAAGGATATCCACCAATAAGACAGAAGAAGCGCGGCCAAGCACCAGAGCGCGTGAAAGCCATCTTGGAGGAAGTACATAATCTAGTGGACGCAGGTATCATGCGAGAAGTCTACTACCATGACTGGCTGTCTAACCTAGTCATGGTTAAAAAGAGCGATGGTAGTTGGCGGATGTGCGTAGACTTCACTGATCTTAACAAAGCATGTCCACAGGACTGCTACGCACTACCAGAGATAGATTGGAAAGTTGAGTCCTTATGTGGATACCCCTTTAAATGCTTCTTGGACGCATACAAAGGGTACCACCAAATCCAAATAGCTAAAGAAGACGAGGAAAAGACAGCTTTCTGTACGAGCCAAGGTGTCTATTGTTACATGAAGATGCCTTTTGGACTAAAGAATGCGGGTGCCACCTACCAGCGCTTGGTAGATAACGCATTTGAAAAGCAAGTGGGCCGCAACTTAGAAGTCTATGTTGATGACCTAGTCATAAAGAGCCATAACGAAGATGAAGTAGTGCGCGACATCGAAGAAACATTCAAGGCACTACGAAAAATCAATATGAAGCTAAACCCTAAGAAGTGCACTTTTGGCGCTACAGAAGGCATGTTCTTAGGATACTTGATAGAACCGGATGGCATTATGCCCAGAAAAGACAGAAGCAGTCATCCAACTTCCTTCACCACG
>LBNU01005265.1:20096-31280 GCA_014162995.1 Artemisia annua | reverse complement strand
CATCTCGGTGATGGGATTTTGAGGATCACGTAACTCGGGTACGGTCCTTTGTTTCCGTCTACGACGATTGCGGCTAGTAGGCACTGAAGAAGAAGAAGACTCGTTCAAGTTAGACTTAGAACGAGTGATCATACAAATCAAAACAAAACAAAGTGAAAAAGAAAGTAGAAAGGAAAATATTTTTGGTTTTTATGATTTATAAAAGAAAAGAGAAAATATTTTTGGTTTTTATAAGTTTTATAATTTTTTTGTTGTTTTTATGTTTTTGAGAAAGCGTTAACTTCTAAAAGAAGGTTCTTCAAATCACAAGTCTCGAACGATCAAACGACTTAATCTTATCAACCGCTCCCCGGCAGCGGCGCCATTTTGATGAGTTCGTTTTTCAAGCGGTGAAGCTTATAAACTCGAGTCGTAGTCCCAACGAGGGTTGAATTGATCTCGTCACTCAAAATCGTGAGTTATGTGAAGTGAATAGGTTTGAAAGATGATGTTTGGTTTTTAACTACACTACGAGAAAACTTTAAGATTTAATAACAACTTAGAAAATGAGAACGTGTTTAAAAGAACTAGAATTAAGAACAAAGGAAAACATTAAACTTAAAGAAACTAACGTAAAAGGAATGTAAAATATTTTTGGCTTTCGTATTTTTGATGAACAAAAATGATTAAGTAACGATAAAAGAGATTAAAAGAAATAAAGAAAAAGAAAACAGAATATAAGAAAGGAAAATGAAATAAGAAAGTAAAATTGTTTTTGGTATTTTAGGTTTAACTAACGAAAGAAAGAAAATGATTAAAAGAAAATAAGCTAAGTCGACAAGTGAAATAAACTAAGTTTAAAAAGACTTTAAGAAAATTTCGACGGAGTAACGTTTAGAAAAGAACTAAAAGAAATCCTCACTCGAAAGAACGATGAGGTACATAAAAGTCTAACTCGACTTGTAAAAGAAATAAAATAAGAAAACTAGACTCGACTCAAAAGAAGAAAACTTGGAGATACTCGCAAGTGAACGAACTGAATCATACTCGCAAATAACTAAAGACTAGATACTCGCAAAAACAAAAGAACTTGATACTAGCAAAAATAAATTTCTTACTCGCAGATAAAATCCATACTCGCAAAGAACATAGAAATCAAACCATACTCGCAAGATTGAAAACCATACTCGCAAAGGACAATACAAAAAAATTGATACTCGCAAAACCCTGATTGCCAAGATGATACTCGCAATCAAATAATGCTTACTCGCAAAAAGAACACCATACTCGCAGAAACATAAACCCATACTCGCAGAACAATACAAAACACCATACTCGCAATTTTGTTTGGTTCCTTACTCGCTAAAGATGCCAAACTCGCAAAGCCCTAAACCTTTTTAACCCAAACTCGCAAAAAAATGAAAAAGAAATAGATTGGAACTTTATTTTAACGTGACAAAGAGATTAAAATAAGTAAAGTCTAATGAAAGCTTTCTAAAGAACTAATCTAAAAAGCTAAATAAGCTTGAAAATAAGCTTAATAAGCCACGACTAAACCAAGCCCTAGCCCATTTTATTCGAGTCCAAAATTACATGCAAAGGTGACGAAAGTTTTATAAAAGCTTAAATGAAAGATGTAGATAAACGTAGCAAAGATTAACAATAACTCAAAGCTTGTAAAGATTAAAAAGAAAGATTAAAATTGAAAGACAATTATATAGAAAGAAAAGTAGGACATGGAAAATAAAACTTGTATTAAAATTAAACTTACACTAAAAAAAACTAAAGACCAAAATAAAAATGAAGACTAAAATCTACTAGCTTCAAAATGAAGCCATGGGGTGCTATTTAAAGGAGCCAAAGAGGCTTCCTTTTTACATCGTGTACGTTTTAGCCCCTCTACTTTTATCGTTCATGAAAACTACACATAAACTTCTATTACACACTACTAAACTTTCTAAGAATTAAACTTAAGTCCTTGTAACTTGAGGTAGCGTGTTGACGTGCTTTTCAAAGGTCTTCAAAGACGTAAAAGTGATCACTTGCTCGAATTTGGGAAGCTTATCGTGATAATTATCTTTGATCTTCGATTAAGTGTCTCTTTCATTTTCTTGAGCCTTTAAGAGATAAATTCGTCGTCACGGGCTTTTCTTAAGCAAATTTCATCTTTGACTTGACTTTTAGACTCTCTTCCACATCTCGTGCTCGTTTTAGGCTTTTTGGTTGCTTTTGATGTCGTTTTTGCAATATCCTTTCCTGCACAGTCACAAACAAAAAAACACGATATCTTTGGCGTTTAACGTTAGTTTTTGGTCTTCTTATCACTTAAACTAAGGTCAAAAGTATGTGTAAAATAGCACATACCACTAAGCAACTCTACACCTATGCGCCCTACTCATCTACCTTAATCCTAGTTCACCACACATTCCTATCAAAGGTCATGTCCTCGGAGAATAGGAGCTCCTTCAGGTTAAGCTTGAGTCTGTTCTCCCACCTGAGTTTTGGTATACCCCTTATCCTCAAGCCATCGACAGTAATAGACTCCAATCTCCTAATAGGTGATGAATGTGTTCTCCTCTTGACATGCCCAAACTATAGAAATCGTCTTTTTCTCATCTTGTTGATTATAGTCGATCGCAACTTGGAGTTCTCTTAAAAAAACTCCATTCGGGATGATGTCTAACATAATTTTACCATAAATCCATCTTAGTATCCTCATTTCCGCCACTTTCACCCTATTTGCTTGAGTCTTTGTTAACGGCCAACACTCTGGCCTGTACAACATAGCTGGTCGAATCACCACCGTATAAAATTTCCCTTTCAGCTATAGAGGGACGTTCTTGTCACAAAGGATTCCTGTGGCCGCTCTCCACCTTAATCATCCTGCTTGTATATCGTGTGTTACATCATCCTCTATTCTTCCGAATTTATGTATCACAGATCCGAGATATCTAAAGTACTCTTTCTGTGGTAATATTTGTTCGCGTCCGCTTCCTCATTTTGGACGTTCACGTTCCAGTTGTAGTCGCATCGTAGGTATTCTGTCTTCTCCCTGCTGACTCATAGGCCTTTGTCTTTGATCTACCGCATAGCCCCTCTGGCGTTTCCAAGACTAACACAATATCATCAGCGAATATCAAGCACCAGGGATGCTCTCATGTATCCCCCGTGATAATTCTTTGAGAATCAAGGCAAAAAGGTACGGGCTAATAGCTGAGTCTTGGTGTAGACCTACTTCTAGCGAAAAATACTATGTGTTTCCCACCGGGTCTACACACAAGTCCTCACTCCGTCGTACATATCCTGAATAACTTTTATGTACCTCACCTGGGTTCCTTTATCTCTTAAGGTCTTCCAAATCAACTCTCGTGGGACGGTGTCATATGCCTTCTCCAAATCTAAATATGTCATGTGCAAGTCTTCTTGTCTGACACCTTGTTGCTGCCTTCTCTCAATAACTCCTCTCCCAGAGCTTCATAGTGTGGCGAAGTAGTTTTACACCCTTGCACTTGCTACATGCTTGTGCGTCTCCTTTGTTCTTATATATGGGGATAATCTAGCTGAGTCTTCACTCTTCGGCTTCTTAGCTCTCGAAAAGGTCTTGTTGAAGAGAAGTGTTAGCCATTTCACGACATCGTCTCCGAGGCACCTCAATGCTTCTATGGGGATCTCATCCGGTTCGAAGACTTTGTTTCTACCCATATTCCGTAATGCCTCCTTAATTTCCGTTTGGCTGATCCTCGAACAATAGCAGTTGTTTAGCAGGTTTGGACCAATACTGTCCCTTTCTTCGATTCACTCACCTTCTACCATTGAAGAGGGTGGAGACATACTCTTCCCGGCCATTTTCTCCTAATCTTGTCTTTGCTGGCAATACTTCTTCCACCATCGTCTTTGATAAATCTTATGTTTCCTAGATCAATTCTCCTTCTCTCTCTGGCCATAGCTATCATGTAAATATCGTTTTGTCCCTCTTTGGAGCCCAATCTAATTCAATACAGGTCTTCATACGCTTTAAACTTTGAAAGTGAAGCAGACTGTATGAAATATATTTCTGGTTCATAAAACGGATAATCTTTGTTGTCTGAACATTGATTAACCTGTACGCACAACGAAGGTCGATCAATCCTGAAACAAAGTGTGTACACATTATATAAAGAAGAAACTAGCTAGTTACCTCAAAGTTTATACTGTACGTCTTAATGAATGATACTAAATTGGCAGATATTGTCAAATCTTGACACATAAAATTGACAGAAACTATTCATATCCACGCAAAAACAACTACATTTCATTAGTGATCAAGTAAATGAGGAAAATTCCGGTTGTCACATTAATTAGTTTATATGTTCGTCACTTTTCAGTCATTTTGATTGTTTTTAAATTAGTCATTTTCATTTGAAGCAACTTCAAATGTTATTCCACATTGCTAAATAGTGCACAATATCGATTAATTTGTTCCATGTATATATTATTTTATCGATACATGTATCAAGCATAAAATATCTGCATGTATGAGTAATATGCAAAAGCCTCAAAAGTATTCTTATAAAAACACGATTATTTAACTTGACAAATTAAAAGCTAAATACTTGCTTTTCTTATTCTGGATTTTTTTTTTCATGTCATCTTGTTGTTTTAAATTCTAATGTATAAAATGTGAAATCTTTAGGATTCAGCATTGCCTACATTGCAAGCAGAGACGGAACCAGGGGGTTCCCGCGGGTGCCCGGGACCCCGGATCCCTTTTAGATGCAAGCATCTGAAAAGTGTTCTGAACATACACTCTCTCAGCTTTTAGTTGTGTTGACGTGAGAAATAATGAGACTCAATCAGCCATTGTCTCTGACATCTAGTCGCACCCAACTTAACATTCATCAACATGATATGCATTAGGCGCAATTAGTATAAATGAAAGTTATGAATGATCAGGCACCAAAAACTATATAAGGAAAAGGGAAGCGAACCAAAATTTTCAAACATCTCCACTTGCAAGTCAAGACGGCATGTGCATGCCGACAAGCGATCCCAGTTAATAANTAGTTGTGTTGACGTGAGAAATAATGAGACTCAATCAGCCATTGTCTCTGACATCTAGTCGCACCCAACTTAACATTCATCAACATGATATGCATTAGGCGCAATTAGTATAAATGAAAGTTATGAATGATCAGGCACCAAAAACTATATAAGGAAAAGGGAAGCGAACCAAAATTTTCAAACATCTCCACTTGCAAGTCAAGACGGCATGTGCATGCCGACAAGCGATCCCAGTTAATAATTTGGAGCACAAATGTCACGATCAATACTACATTTCTGAGGTGTGAAAAGAAAGTTGAAAAGAAGGCCTTTTCTGTATAACAATCAAATTTTATATGTTCACCATACAGTTGTTAGTGCTAGATCCATTAGCATGAGAAAAAGACTAGTATCAAACAGAGCCCATTGTGGGAGATCACATGGTGAACCAAACGTATTGAGTTGGTTGCAACTTTCGTGTGTAGGACCTGCCAACAACCGAACACCTTGATTGGATATGGCCAGTTTCTTTGTCAAAATCCAAGATAAAATCCTTTTGTAAGCTAACACAACTAGAAGGAAATCGACCATCATATCTGACGGCCTCCACCAACTAGTCTCACGATCAACATGGGGAAGAAGCAAACACAACTATAATTTGGTTATCGAAGTTAATAAAAAATCATCAATAACCTATATTCATTTAAAACTATTTCGACCAGCTAACACCCTTAGCTATACTAATTGTTAATCTAATCATAATCTCAAACAGTTGGTCATGACCTCTTATAGGGCTAATTGTGAGAAATGTCATGCTGATCTCAATATTTCACTCTTTATAAGAATTTGCTTTTACTTACATAAACACCATGTGTTGTTGTAACTTATACTCCACATTTAACCAAAAATAAACTCATTATAACATCCCACCTTTATTTTTTATTTATTTTTTATTTTTTTTTAAATAGCATCTACTTTCACTTTTCTTCTTAGCATCAGCAGGTCACTGATTAAAATTGCAACACATTAGCAATGTGAAGTCATCTAAACTTTACTTGTTACCCCACACCTTTTAATTTTATTTTTCACGATTATACCCAATGGTGGCAAGATAAGGAGAAATGGGCATGGGTCAAACGGGTCACTGGTTGAACGGGTTGAAAGGTCATGGGTCAATAGGGTTGGGACTACCGCTATTGGCCACCCATTATACTCATAATGTCACATGTATTTTACTATTTTTACACATTTGAGCAAAGGGCCCCTAGTGCATTGAGTTTTCTCGTAATTTGCACTTAGTGTGTTTGCAGGGACGAAGACAGTGGGGGAGCCAGGGGTGCTTGGCCCCCTCCAAACGCCCAATCACTTTGCTATTTATCTTATAAAATTTAACTCTATGACCAATTTATAGGAAAATGACTCCCCAACCTTCAGATGGCAAAAGAATTAAGAGAAGCTTGATAACATTTCATGCACTAGGTTTTCATCTAATATCTTTCTATTAGTTGTCGATGCGTTTTTCATATAAAAATTTTAAGTTTGCAACCCACGTGTATCAGTTAGTAGAACATACCATTTAAAGTTTTAGTTATATTACTTTGTTAGTTTGAGAAAAAAAAATTCCAGCGTCCCTTATTGCTAATTCCTAGATCCGTCCCTATATGTTTGTTAATGCTTGAATTTCCTCACAACTGTGAATTCACTTATGAACGAGCACGTACACATTCCTATTAACTACAACATCATCGTGTCCACCTCCACCTCCACCACCAGCTCCTCCAACACCTCCATATCGAGGAACACTCCCACCTCCTTCTCCACCACATTCCTATTGATTTGAAACAGTGTTCATTATTCTTATGATAGACGAGATAAGGCGATTCAAAAAGTGGGAAACAGAAAAAGCACACTACAAGAAAACATTCTTTAGTTGGGCCATTTCTGAACTGGACCACTAAGTAGGGTCATAATTGAAGTAGCTTCAATTCTATTATTGCATGTGGTTAACCCACTTACTACTGGATACCACACTAGCCAATGCCTATATATACGCATGCATGCACGCAAACAATCCACACTCACTCGATCTTATTCACAATGCCTTCTTACAAAGTTTCAAGTGTTGTTTTCTTAGTGCTTTTAGGTTTGGGTATTAGCGTGGCCGCTAGAGCTCTCTTGACTGTAGAAGAGAGCATTCCCTATATTCATGGTGGTTTAGTTGCTGGTGGTGGTGGTGGAGGGGGTAGTGGTGGTGGAGGAGGTGGTGGTTATGGGGCCGGAGGAGAACATGGAGCAGGATATGGAGGCGGAGGTGGTAAAGGAGGTGGTGCAGGATATGGTGGTGGAGCTGCAGGAGGAGGAGGTGGAGGTGGTGGTAGTGGAGAAGGAGGTGGTGGTGGAGGAGGAGCAGAAGGTGGTGCAGGGTATGGTGGAGGTGAAGGTGGTGGGAGTGGTGGTGGACATGGTGGGATAGCATATGGTGGTGGAGTAGCTGTAGGTGGAGGTGGTGGTGGTGGTAGTGGAGGAGGTGGTGGAGGGGGAGGAGGAGCACATGGTGGAGGTTATGGTGGTGGAGAAGGAGCTGGCTCTGGTGCTGGTGGTGGCTATGCAGGTGCTGGAGGAATTGGAGGTGGAGGTGGAGGAGGACATGGTGGTGGTGGTGGAGGTGGAGCTGGCATTGGAGGAGCACATGGTGGAGGCTATGGTGGTGGAGAAGGAGCTGGTGCTGGTGGTGGCAATGCTGGTGCTGGAGGAATTGGAGGTGGAGGTGGAGGAGGACATGGTGGTGGTGGAGGAGGAGGAGCTGGTATTGGTGGAGCAGGAGGAAGTGGATATGGTAGTGGAGGTGGTGCCGGAGGGGGTGCCGGAGGATCATATGGTGGATACAGTGGAGGTGGAGGTGGTGGCGGTTCAGGAGGAGGCGGTGGAGGTGGTGGTGGTATAGGTGAGCATGGAGGTGGTAGCGGGAGTGGAGGTGGTGAAGGTGGTGGACATGGTGGCTATATCCCTTGAAGAAAATCGAATATTGGATTCAATGTCAAAAATGGACACGGATTTCGTTCTTGGATAATATTATGAATTGAATGTGTGAAAGTTGATGCATGCATCACATGCAGTTATGTACCAATCTTCTTGTATGTGTTTTTATGATTTTAAGTGTTTACGTGTTCGTTATTGCTAATTAATGAAAGTATTCCGTAATGTTATGGTCATGAATTATGATTAACAATTGAGCTTGTTAATTATGCGCACGTGATTAATTAGCACTTATTTACGTATTTCATCATTTTTCAATGTATATTTATGTTCTCAAAACTCAAAAGGATAGCATGTCACATAAATTTACATATCTCTTGACACATATTTGTTAGGTTTGAAATGATCGATCGGATGATCCAGAAATTAAGAAAGGCAAAGGCTAGCTTAGGCTTTACGGTTGTAACTTTGTGTCATGATTCTTTTATCAAGCTAAAAGATAAAAACGTGTACTTAAAAGACTTCATGCATCAATTGTGCGTAAGCTTGTTATTATTCAGATAAGTTTATGAGGGACATAAATGTTAATTATACTATACGATCAATGATTTAAATGATGTTGTTTCATGACTAACAGTGTATTTGATATTTACTTGCACTCAACATTTATGAACGGCATGATACATATTTGGCAAAAAGTGAAAATAAAGTAATGAATGACCAAATAACCAAAAACTATATATGGAGAAAGGGAAGTGAAGCCAAAATTCGAACACCTCGAATCACTTACTTATGTACGGACAGCATGAGCAAATGCGAATAGCAATCATATCTGAGTGACTGATATTACAAACACAACTGTTGGATTTGATGCTATATTTCTCTGAATTATAAGACAGAGATGAAGAAACATTGCCTTTTTGTGTATATCAAACAAATTTACATGAGTGCTAGTGCTCCATTAGAACGAGAAAGGGGCCGGTAGAGCAAATCGAGCTCATGTGGGAAATCGATCACATGATTAACCAAATGTATTGTTTGGTTTCAAGTTTTGGACTGGCTAACAACCCAAATGCATGTTTAACAAAACCTAATATATGCAATAGTTAAAAGGATATCTGTATGACCTAATACATTTAAATTCGGTCGCTAATTAATAAGGGTATGTTTGGTATACAATATTGTTTATCTATTTATTTTAGAAAATAAGCTACTTAAATACAATCTTTTGTTTGTTAGATATAATTTATAAAAGATTAAAAATAGAATGTTCCATAATATCTGAAAGTAAAATGCTACATTATATAGCTTATAATTTTTTTCTCATTTTATAATCTCACTCTATTTCCATCTACAACTCTATATGCAGTTCCAACAATAATTATTTTTGCAAAGCGTATCCTAAATAAAATTTGTTAGTTAAGCGTACATTGATTAGATTTATTTACTTTACGTAATTAAATACAAAATTAAATCGGAAAGAATGTATCTGGTTCAATTTTCCTTTCGTTAGTTAAATCACCTTTTTCTAAAAGGGATTGTAGTAATTCAGTTTTTATACTATTTAAAGTAAATCTGTCTAGTGGCATTCAATTACAAAATCCGTTGACAACTGTATAAATGACTAAAATTTGTTTTTCAATTGGAAGTGGTGCATATTGTGGCTGTTTCAGCACCTCTATTGTGTAATGCCTAAGGTGCAACATCAGGCAGGTCTGACCGAAATTGAGTAAGAGGCGGCCACTTTGCGATATCGTGCCAATTCCAGTTTTGAACTACCGCAAATTAGTTTCATAGTTTCAAGTAAGCGGCAGACTAAAATAGGAGTATTAGGAGATTTGGATGGCATCAATGACTTGCATCCATCTCCACCACCCACCTCCTAGTTTCTCATGATCATTGTCTCTTTTGATCATGTTTAAATGGTTGATTTTAAGCTATAAAAAAAATGTATTTGTGAATATGTTTGAAGTGCCAAAAACACACAACACTTACAAAAGGGCTTCATCACACACACGTTCTGGCATACTATACTTGTCAAACCATTTTTCTATTCCGTGTTATCATATACTGGTGATCAATAACGTCGCATCTGCATCAAATCCTGGGGTCCTTTACGCAAGAGGCTTGTAGCAAATTGAGCGCGTAAACACCTTTAAGAACATGGAGTTTGATCCCGTGCGGAGCTCTTTAACGGTTTTTGTCTCATGTTCTACAAGAACGTCTATATGTAGATATACATAGATTGGTACAGGTCCATCTTTACTACTTTTAAAATGAGTTTTATTCCTAGTGTTTTAGAATATGATTTGTTATACCTGTTAGTGTTTGCGAAACACTGAAATAGTGGTACATAACTTGCTAATTTCAACATTCGCACCCAACATTCATCAACATCATACGTATCATATCTGGCATAAAAAAGTTTAAGGGAACGTCACAAATGACCTATACACCAAAAACAATATGAGGAAAACGGAAGTGAAGCAAAATTTCAAACATCTCCACTTACACAAATCAAGACGGCATGTGCATGCCGAAAAGCAAACCTCAGTTAGTGATTTGGAGCACAAATGTCGGGATCATTGCTACATTTCCACGAGGTGTGAAAAGAAAGTAGAAAAGGCAGCCTTTACTGTAACAAGCAAATTTTATATGTTCATCATACAGCAAATAGAACTCATTGTGGGAGATCACATGGTGAACCACATATGTTGGTGTTTGGTTTTCAACTTTCATGTGTAGGACCTGCTAAAAACCCAACAGTTTCATTTGATATGTCATTTCAACTAAGCTTTTTAATTTATACACTACTGCATGCTCTTTTTAAATTAGCAATTAGAAACTATAAATTAGGGACACCTCCAATGCAAGACTTCTGTTTTAGTCTTATTCCACTATATATACATCGTATATTAGCAAGTATGATGTATGATGTTTATATGTTACTGATGTGTGCAAATGATTTATAACCACAACATTCCTATTGATTTGAAACTGTGTTCATTATTAGTATGATAGACGAGATTATAAGGCGATTGAAAAAGTGGGAAACATCAAAAGCACACTACTAGAAAACATTCTTTAGTTGGGTCATAATTGAAGGAGCTTCAATTCTCTTTTTGCATGTGGTTAGCCCACTTACTACTGGATACCACCCTAGCCAATGCCTATATATATATATATATATATATATATATATATATCCAT
>LBNU01005265.1:6771-20087 GCA_014162995.1 Artemisia annua | reverse complement strand
AGAGTAAATTACATAGATGGTCCCTGTGGTTTGCCCAAAGTTTCACCTATAGTCCCTAAAACTTTAAAGTTGCATGGCACGTCCCTATCTCTGAAATAAATAACACTCATGGTCCCTCCACTTAACTGGTGTTAAGTGGCTTCCGTTATATTTTACATGTTAGCCCTCATGGTTAATGATCGTTTGCATCGTTTATCCTTTATAATAACGACCGTTTATAATTTATAGTTTTTCGATTTTAGGTACGTTTTTCACATGTTTTTATTCGTTATTGTCCGTTTTTATAGGTTTTCATCCGGTTTTATCCGTTTTAGTCTATTTTTATCCGTTTTTGTCCATAAGCCACCACCACCACCACCAATAAAAAAAAAATCAAAAAGCAAATTTAATAATAATAAAAAAAGAATCCAAAATAATTATCGATTTTTTTTGAAATTTTTTTCAGAATCTTTTTTATTTTAGAATTTTTTTAGAAATTTTTTTTACCAAAAATAATTTTTGAAAAAGTTTTTTCCTAAAAAAATTTAGAAAAAAAAATTCAAAAATAAGTATGCAAAAAATTTTCGAACAAAAAATTTTAAAGAATAATTATCGAAAAAAAAATCTTATAATATTTGAAAAATGAAATTCTTTACGAAAAAATGTTTCAAAATTTTTTATTGGAAACTTTTTTTCTTCAAAATTTTTTATCTAAATATTTTTTTTCTAATTTTTTTTACGAAAACATTTTTTCTAAAAAAAAGTTTTAGAAAAAAAAAAATTGAAAAAAAAGTAATAGGAAAAAATTTCAATAATTATTTTTGATTTTTTTTTTCATTTCTTTTTTGAAATTTTTTTTTGAATTTTTTTAATTGGTGGTAGTGGTGGTGGTGGTTGACGAATAAAAACGGATAAAAATGAACGAAAACGGATAAAATCGGATGAAAACCTATAAAATGGACAAAAACGGATAAAAACATGTGAAAACGTACTTAAAGTCAAAAAACTTTAAACTATAAACGACCGTTATTATACAGGATAAACAATGCAAATGATCGTTAACCATAAGGGCTAACGTGTAAAAGATAACGGAAGCCACTTAACACCAGTTAAGTGGAGGGGCCACGAGTGTTATTTATTTCAGAGATAGGGACGTGCCATGCAACTTTAAAGTTTTAGGGACTATAGGTGAAACTTTGGGCAAACCACAGGGACCATCTATGTAATTTACTCTTAAATAAATTTACATATCTTTTGAGACATATTTGTTAGGTTTGAAATGATTGATCGGATGATCCAGAAAGAAATGCAAATTAAAGGCCAGCTTAGGCTTTACGCTTGTAACTTTGTGTCATCATTCTTTTATCAAGCTACAAACTAGAAACATGTACTTAAAGAGTAGTGCTACACCAACAAACAATCTCCCACAAACAACTCCCACAAAATAAGTTGGATGCATTTGATTGATGTATTTGAGTCTATCTTCTCTCCTTTCTTTTTTTTTTTTAAAAGCCAATCAAATATTTCCAACTCATTTTGTGGGAGTTATTTATGGGAGATTATTTGTGGGTGTAGCACTACCCGTACTTAAAAAGACTTTATGCATCAATTGTGTGTCAAGCTTGTTATTATTTACTTTTTTTTAACACAAGCTTGTTATTATTTACTTGCCCTCAACATTTATAAACATCGATATCATGATACATATTTGGCAAATAAAGTATTGAATGACCAAACGACCAAAACCGTACTGGCCGAGTGACAGATATTACAAGCACAAATGTCGGATGTGATGCTATATGTTTCTATGAATTATAAGAACATTGGCTTCTTGTGTATAGCAAACAAATATATAAGAGTACTAGTGCTCCATTAGAACGAGAAAGGACCGGTAGAGCAAATCGAGCGCATGTGGGAGATCGATCACATGATTAACCAAATGTATTGTTTGGTTTCAATTTTCAACTTTAGGACCAGCCAACAACCCAAACACATGTTTGATAGTTAAAAGGGTAATGCACTTTAATATGCTAGACAAGACGGAAGGATTGGTCTATCATCGTATGGCAAAAATTTCTCTTTAAACGGGAAGTGAAACCTGGTTTATAAAACGGACAGTCTTTGTTGTCTGATCATTGATTAACCTGTAGGCACAACGAAAGTCGATCAATAATAAAACACACAGTGTGTACACATTATTTAAAGAAGAAAGTAGTTCCATTTACACCTTAAAGCTTATACTGCACGTCTTAATGAATGAAGCTAAATTGGCAGATATTGTCAAATCTTAACACACAAAATTGACAGGAAACTATTGATATCCATGCATAAACGTACAACTACATTCCATTAGTTATCAAGTAAATTAGGAAAATTCCGGTTGTCACATTATTTAGTTTATATGTTCAGTTTGATTGTTTTAAATAGGGTTTTTCTAACTTGTGTCATGATATCACAAGTTTAAAGCATTAAATAAACATATTTATTCTTTATAAAAACTTTATTTTATATAAAACAATGATAAATTTAGTAAACATCGTTAATTTAAGAAACTATTAATATTAACTAACTTGTAAATATGATAATTTCACTTTTTTTAAAGACATAAAGCTTGTATCACCATGGCACAAGTTAGAAAATCACTTTTAAACTAGTCATTTTCATTTGAAGCAACTTCAAATGTTATTCAACATTGCAACCACTTAAATAGTGCACAATGTCGATTAATTTGTTCCATATATACGGAGTATATTATTTTATCGATACATGTATTAAGCATAAAATATCAGCATTATGAGTAATATGCAAAAGCCTCAAAAGTAGTCTCGTAAAAATACGATTATTTAACTTGACAAAAGCTAAATACTTTCTTTTTTCTTATTATGGATTTTCTTTTTTCATGTCATCTTGTTTTTTTAAATTCTAACGTATAAATGTGAAATGTTTATGCCTACATTGCAAGCATCCGAAAAGTGTTCTGAACGTTCACTCTCACAGCTTTTAGTTGTGTTGACGTGAAAAATAATGAGACTGATCGATCAGCCATTGTCTATGACAATTAGCATAAATGAAAGTTATGAATGATCAGGCAACCAAAACCTATATAAGGAAACGGGAAGCGAAGCAAAATTTTCAAACATCTCCACTTACAAATCAAGACGGCATGTGCATGCCAAAAAGCTATCCAAGTGAATAATTTGGAGAACAAATGTCACGATCAATACTACATTTCTACGAGTTGTGAAAGGAAAGTTGAAAAGACAGCCATTTCTGTATAACAGACAGATTTTATATGTTCATCATACAGTTGTTAGTGCTAGATCCATTAGCATGAGAAAAAGACTAGTAGCAAACAGAGTCCATTGTGGGAGATCACATGTTGAACCAAACATACTGAGTTGGTTTCAACTTTCGTGTGTAGGACCCCTGCCAACAACCGAACACCTTGATTGGATATGGCCGGCTTCTTTGTCAAAATCCAAGATAAAATCCTTCTGTAAGCTAACACAAGTAGAGGGAATCGACTATCTGACGGCCTCCACCAACTAGTCTCACGACCAACGTAAGGAAGAAGCAAACACAACTACGTATAATTTGTTTATTGAACTTAAAAAAAAAATAATAATAATAATAAATAAAATAAATAAATAAAAAATAAAAAATAAAAAAATCAATAACCTATATTCATTTAAAATTATTCCAAAAGGTATAAGATGTTTCTAATCCTGAACAATTTTTGAAGTCGGGTGATCCGTTAGAAATGAAGTGAATTTAACGATTATCTGCAGAAATTTCTATCAGCTGCGAATACCCTTAGCTAAACTAGTTGTTAATCTGATCATAATTACAAACAGTTTTTAAATTCTAATTTGTTTCTATTGGATACGAGGATCTCCATAATATGTTGCACGGAAACGCCGTCAGGTTGCCGTCTCCCGTACCGGAAACGTTTCGGAAACGGGAAACGGCTAGAAACGCGCCAGAAACGCTTCCGGAGAAAAGGAAACGTTTCATGTTGACTGAAAATGCGAGGTGTTGAGCAAGAAACATTTGGGAAACCTTTCTTGGCCTTTTAAACGCATTTCTGGGCAGCTTTCAGAAGGTGTAGCTGGTTTTATTTTATTTTTTTGAACTTGGAGCTGGTTTTATTTGTTATGATGATGAAGAAGAAATGAGAACAGTGGTTAATAGTAAAAAGGTACACAAAGAAAGATTATAAAAAAGGAGTAGAAGGTTTAGTACAATACAATCACGTGGGTGACTAGTGAGAAGAGGTGTCCTTTCTCTTATTTCTCTTTACTAGCAGGGTACCCGCGCGATGCGGCGGCGGGTACCCTGAGACTATATTTTGCGGCGAGCAAATGTTGTTCGATAATTGAACATTGACACCCGACCCACTATTGCAATTAACCCTAAAATGATATGACTAATGTTGCCCTACTTCTCTTCATTCACCAGCCACTTTGTTTTACACGGTTTTACAGACAATAACTCGGTAGCTTAATTCAACGAACTCAATACTTCAGCCCAATTCGAAGTCACAATTCAAAATATCAACCCAATATTTATCCGTAGTTCAAACTTTATTCAGCCCAAAATATCTTCACACATATAGCACAACTTCAAATTGATAACCAATCCAACACTTGTTAACCTAAAATGATATAAAACCTGCTCAGGCCCAAAATATTCCACAAATAGCCTGTGTTTTTTGTTTTTTTTTTTTGTAACAAACACAAATAGCGCCTGTGATTACGCCTAGCGTCTTAAACACATATTCACGCTCCTTTTCTCTCACTTTATAGTCCGCACCACACATCCAACTCATAATTCTCTCTATTAAATTAGCTGACAACTATAATACCCTATCTTCTTTCTTCTAAATAGGACACAATCCAAAGCATAGATGTATCAATCATCGAACCCTGCTGAATCTAGACTCACGAACATATGAGGACACCGTCTTTATGTGGGTTCTCTTACTTGATCTTCTTTTCGGCTTCAGAGATCTTTTTGAAAATGGAGCGTATCGGGTAAGTTGTTTTTCTTCTTTTTAGGCCGAACCACACAAATATGACAGCAAGGCCTTGAGACCGTTGCGCTTTTGTTGTTATTGTTTGTTGCGTTCTTGGTTTCAAGGAGGATCGATGGGACTGGTTTTGTTATGGGTCGGTTAAAGCATCTTAGATTTTTTTATTGCTATTAAGTTATGGTTGTTAACGCGTGAGATTGGGGGAAATGTTGGGTCTGATGTTGGATTGGCGTATGAGCGAAAAATGGTTGTAGGATTAAATATGGGTTTGTCGTTCTTTTTCTTGATGTAAGGAGTGTTTATTAGGTATAGTTTGGTGGATTGTGTATGTTTACTAGATGTTTTATATCATTTTGTGATTGTTTGATTCTGTTGACTGTAGTTGATTGGTTTGTTCTCTTGCTAGTTCTTGTTCATTGACTTTTCTTTCCAGGTCGCTTTAAGTTTTTATAATGATCGGATTCCGCGTATATAAAAAAATAATTGATATATGCTTTGTTTTTTGTTGAATATCTTAAGTTTTTTGTTATACAATATTTTTTACATGAATTATTTTTTCAAGGTGGACAAGAAATGATATCTAAAAATTCTGCGAAAAAAAAGAGGCCGGAGGGAAAAAAAAGGCTAGAAGAAAGAACTTAAAAAATAAAAATGCCTAGAGAGATTTAGCCGTACTGTTTTAATTGGATGAAAAAGTTTGTACCATATGCTTTATCATGTGTATGTTTTAATTTTATGTTTTAGGTGCATTTAATGAAGAGAGAGTGATCCTTTTGAAGCTTAGAGGGTTGTACTTTAGGTTTAAATCATTGTAAATTTAGGTGTAGGGGTGTTTTAAAAGCTATTTAATGTATATATTTTTGTATTTTGGTCTGAATTTCGTGTCATGCATGTTTTGCTTGTACACAATGCTTTACTTGTTGTAATTATGAAGATTCCTTGCTTTAAAGTGTTATAAACATTGCATAATTTTTTGTACATTTGAAATTTTTGGAGAGAGATTCATTTGTGTATTATATGTAGTATAGATATATTGTCAGTGCACAAGTTATCTTTGTTTTTTTACAATATCTATTTGGACAAGTTAATTATTTGTCACAGACCGTACTTCAATTTTTCAGTGTTAACCTTGTTTTTTAAGTCTATCTTCCATATGTCCAAAATGAAGAAGAAGACTTGTTGTCTTCATTGGTAAATAAAAGTATTTTAAAAATGAGATGATACTATAATGATATTTTTGTGATAACAATTTGATGTTGGATATTTGATGTTTATTTATTTTATTAATAATTATATATAAAATTATATAAAATATACAAACGTTTCTCGCCGTACCCGTTTCTTGAATTTTGGGAAATCGGCGTTTCTAAGTACCCGTTTCCGTCCCCGTCCCCGTTTCCGTATCCGTCCCCGTGCAACATATATTACATAATCAATTAGTCAAAATCTCTTATAGGGCTAATTGTGAGAAATGTCATGCTGATCTCAATATTTCACTCTTTATAACAATTTGCTTTTATGTTTTGTTATAACTTATACTCCACATCTAACCAAAAATGCACTCATTATAACATCCCACCTTTTTTTAATAGCATCTACTTTCAATTTTCTTCTTAGCATCAAAAGGTCACTGATTAAAACTGTAACATACCAGCAATGTGAAGTCATCTAACCTTTACTTGTTACACCTCACTTTCTAATTTTATTTTTCGCGATTATACCCAAGGGTGGCAAGATAGGGAGAAATGGGCATGGGTCAAACAGGTCACTGGTTGAATGGGTCATTTTTTTAACAGGTTGAAAGGGTCATGGGTCAATAGGGTTCGGACGACCCGTATTGGCCACCCATTATACTCATAATCTCATGTGTATTTTACTATTTTTACACATTTGAGCAAAGGGCCTCTAGCGCTTTGAGTTTTCTCGTAATTTGCGCGTAGTGTGTTTGTTAATGCTTGAATTTCCTCACAACGGTTAATTCACTTGCATCATTAAACAGCATGAGCTCATGAGGTATTTTGAGGGTAATCTCCCACTTGAACCAAATAGTCTTTTAAATTAGTACGTACTATATTAGATGTAAGTCAATAACTTGTGTCTCAAGTTAGTGTCGGTTCAAGGATTGCATGCAATATAACCAAGGATGATAGTTTAGCATAAACAAACATACAAACACTTCATTTTAACACTTGGAATAAGATTACAAACCGATGATGCCACCCTTAAAGGCATCGAATTTACATATATATAGAAGAACATCAGCCTTTATGGCATTTTTTTGTTCCAATCTTATTATCATAGCATCCTCCATTCTGGAGAGAACTTTTCAAGGGATATAACCACCATGGCCAGCACCTTCACCACCGCCACTACCACCCCCATATCCACCAGCGGCACCACCACCACCACCTCCTCCTCCTGAACCACCACCGCCTCCTCCTCCTCCAGCATGTCCACCATGTGATCCTCCAGCACCCCCACCAGCACCACCTCCACTACCATATCCACTTCCTCCAGCACCACCACCACCAGCACCTGATCCACCTCCACCACCACCACCATGTCCACCTCCACCACCACCACCGGCTCCTCCAGCACCTCCATATCCAGCACCACTACCACCTCCTTCTCCACCACCATAACCCCCACCGTGTGCTCCTCCTCCTCCACCACTACCTCCTCCACTACCACCACCTCCCCCTCCACCTCCAGCAGCACCACCTCCATACCCTGCACCACTACCTTCACCAGCTCCAGCTCCTCCACCATATCCAGAACCATGTTCTGCGCCACCACCACCTCCTCCACCGCCACTACCCCCACCTCCACCACCACCACCACCACCTTCTACACCAACATGAGCATAGGGAATACTCTCTTCATAAGTCAAGAGAGCTCTAGTCGCCGCACTAATGCCCAAACCTAAGAACACCAAGAAAACCACACTTGAAATTTTGTGAACAGCCATGTTAAATGAAAGTGATCGTGTTTGTACTTTGCATGCATGGAAATGGTCGGGTATATATAGGCATTGGGTAGGGTTCAAGTAGCACTACTTCAACTCTTCAAGTGGCCTGATAAATCAAACCATATTTGCAAAAGCCAAAAAGAGAAGATCATTAGCTTGTATATGACCCTACAAACATAGTGATCCACATCAGAATCAAACAACTACAAATAATTAACCATATATCTAATGTAGCTTTTGCTGTTTCCAACAGTTTGATCATATTCTATAATCCAAGGAATTCTCTGTCTCAGTTGTCATAGAAACTTTAGCTTGAACAACCTAGTATTTGATTGTACGCACTAGAATGTTTGGTTTGTTTTATGAATCCAAGATTGGTTTTCAAAAAGGTAATCATATTTTTGGGTAAAGGGTTGCCCCGGTAAATATTATTACGCCAAAAAACATTAAAGTACAAAGGATGAGGGTGACTTCCCTCATCTCAGTCCTTTAGGACACTTACAGACTCTCATATAAGAATAGACATGCCATTCTTATAACTTACAAAATAAAACTTACAACCTACAATGACTATACAAGTGAATATAAACATGAAATTAAAAACTTGATTCACTAAGGTAGCACCAAATGCATAGTCATCATAGAACTTCAAATCAACTTCCATGCAATCCAGAAAGCACCCATCATCATAGGACACGATTGACATCCACATAGAACCTGAACTTACACAATAACCCACACAAAATGCATCCAAACACCAAATCTTAGCTATAACGCCGTAATAAAGCATAGGTGATATGTGCATCTTCAACCTGCAATGTGTTGTAGTGAAATCGAACCACCACAAAACACAACTTCCAATATTCCATCATATAACAACCCATCAAAAAGGTAATCATATATATGTGATTGAAAACTTGTATTAGTTTCTCAACATATGCAAATATATGGATGTGTTGGACGATTGAGTCGTCTTGTCTCCTTTTTTATGATAACTTGCTGCAAACAAAATTAAAGGAAAATGTCTAAATAATCTTAGAATATGTAAATGTGGTAATTCAGCCGCATTCTATTGTACTTATCTGAGTTTTTGGAGTAATATATTTTACTGGGTCATGGCCCTTTACCCAAAAAAAAATCTTAGAATATTTAGACTTTGGTAATTAGTATACAATATAACTCTAAGTACAATAGTTATAAAGTATAAACAGTTGTGCACTTTCTGATATACATGTAACTATGTAAGTGACTGAGTGTGCATAGTGTGTCAATAAATGGATATCCAACACAACCCATTTAGATGCACTCTAATTGTTTAGTTAAGTATTTAAAACGTTTCAATTAGGTCACTTGTGGTTGCATTCAGTAATGGTCCAATTATAAAGATTCACTTTAGTGCTATTAAGATATGCAGTATATGTATATATAGATGGATAGATTCGTGAAATCTTCCCGCAACACTAACACCATTTTAATAATTTTAATCTTTTCAATTGACCATGAACGGACTCCTCATACAAAACATTCAAATGGTTCCTTTTTTTATATATAAGTGCCATTTTAACTTAAGGTAGTTACTTACAGGTACATGAATTCGCAAGTGATACTCATATTTATGAACTGAACAAACTGTTGTCTTAATACACACTATAACGGACAGAACATGTGCAGCAAAAAGATCTCCATTAGGCCTCGTTCATAAAATGGACCGAGAAGTTCAAGAGAAATAATATCCAGCCATATTCGACCAAATGTTATTACTGGTCGGTCCAGCTGTGAATAATCATTATGTCCTGTCAATGGAACATATTGTTTAGGCATATGCATTTGAGTTAGCAAATTTCAAAGTCTTCCACTCACAATTACAATGATCATTCTAAGACATGGTTGGTTGATTTCAGTTCAAAGTTAGTAAGAAAAGAGAAACAATCATTCTCATACGCGGTTGGCCGAAGTGAATCTAAGTGTGAAAAAGAGAATTTATAAAAGTTCGATATCCAACATATTCTATGTGTTGATTACAATAGAACCTCCATGATCACTCTAAAAGCACAAATTAACATTAGGAATGTAGGCGGGAGCGGCTCAACCACTACGTGAGCCTAAAGCGAAATTTCACTTGAGGCCATATATTTTAAAGTCTTATAATTTATTAAATATTGTTATTGGATTTTAGAAATTCTAAGACCGGAATAGAAAGGACTCAATATTCTCAATTATTTACCCGCTAGCAAATTGGGCCTTTCAAAATTGTGGCACCAGATATGATGACCAAAAAACTAAGGTAACTACTCTATATATACAAAGCTTTTGTAAAGTTGTGGGCCTTGAAAAAAGTGGAGCTTAAAGCGCTTGCTTTAGTGCAATTGATAGTTAACACACAAAATGCACTAAATATAATACATTAAAATTCATTGCACTAAACACTATTCATTCTGATAAAACTTCTTGTTTTTACTAATCCTTTGTTATTTAATATAAAACATAAAAACTAGTTTATATAAAAATATTTTTGTAAGTTTCACATTGATATCATCAAAATGAGCTCAATATTGATATTATTGTAAAAATAATGAACAAGAGTAAAGAGGAGAGATAATTATTATTGAATGATTCCATGAGGTTACAAGCAGGATGTATATATAAGGCTAATAGTCTAAACCCTAACTTGTTCCTAAAGAATATGATGAATAGACATAACCCATAGGCCCATATATATAATTTATAATACTCCTCCTTGGATATTCATCGTTCATTACACGCCATAAACTGCCTCATTAAAAACCTTATCAAGAAAAAACCCAATGGGATAAAAACTTGATGAAGGAAAAGAGTGTAGTACGCATAATGCTCCTCCTCAAATTAATGCATATCTTTTAAGCGTCGAAGCCCGATCTTTCGAACCAGTAGCTCAAAAAATCTTGTTGGCAAAGACTTTGTGAATAAGTCTGCCAAATTGTCACTTGATCGAACTTGACGAACATCAATAACTCCATCCTTTTGTAAATCATATGTAAAGAAAAATTTCGGAGAGATGTGTTTTGTTTTGTCTCCTTTGATATACCCTTCCTTGATTTGAGCTATACATGCCGCATTGTCTTCTCATAACATGGTTGGATTTCCTTTAATAGACTCGAGCCCACATTCTTCTTGGATGTTTTGAATCATTGATCTTAACCAAACGCACTCTCGACCAGCTTCATAAAGTGCAATAAGTTCAACATGATTTGATGATGTTGCAGTTAAAGATTGCTTTGTCGACCTCCAAGAAGTTGCAGTGTCTCCATATGTGAAAATATACCCTGTTTGGGATCGTGCCTTATGTGGATCAGACAAGTAACTAGCATCAGCATATCCAACCAACTTTGACTTTCGAAAGTCTTTTTGGTAAAATAAAAATTCCCGCCCATATCACGGGTACCACAAGATAACCGGAATAACGTGTTAATTCCATTCGCAATGTCGCGTGTTGGTTTCGGAACTATATCTTGCTAGTAAGTTTACTGAGAATGCAATATGGACTGGCCGTGTATTACTAGCAAGGTACATCAAAGCCCCTATCGCCACTTAGATATTGGTATTTCAGGAACCAAGAAGTCCTCATCATGTTCTTTGGGGCGGATACGATCAAGAGTCCGGTCCAACGTGAACGCGACATTGGTGAGCTTAGTGCGATTGAGCCTTTACTCCATATTTGAATCTTTTCAGTATCCTTCTCCTCGTAAGTTTGATTGATGGACAAATATCCACTTGACAAATGCTCAATTTGCAACGCCAGACAAAACTTGGTATTACCAAGATCTTTCATCAAATTCATTCTTTAACAAATTTGCAGTATGTTCAATTTCATCAAATATTGTCCATGATATTTACAATCAGTCAACATACACTGCAATGATTGTGAAACCCCTTTGACTTTTGATAAAAAACACACGCGGACTTTATTTGATTACTTTTGTATCCGTTCTTGTTGAAAGATATTCACTCAGCCGCGATTAATACCACATTCGTCCTGATTGTTTTGTAGACCGTATAAACGATCTTTTCAATTTAAATTGAAAACATTTCAGCGGGCTTAGATTTACAAGCTTCCGCGCATTTTCAGAGTCCTTCGGGATTTTCATATAAATGTCACTACAGAAGTGATCTGTACAAGTTAAGCCTGTGACACATCCATAAAGGCGCATTGAAGCTTTCAACATTTTGCAAGACTAATTAAAAATCTGAGAGTCGTTTTGCATCTACAACAGGTGAATATGCTTTCTTCATAATCGCACCCCTCCTATCTTTCCATCCACAAACTCAAATAAAAAAATTCACTGGTGATAAATATGGGAGACAGTGTCGGCGATGGCGAAATCGTGATGGTGCTGGGCTGCCGGCGAAACCGTGATGGTGCCGACTGTGCCGGCGAAACGACGATGTGCCGGCGATAGCGAAACGGTGATGGCGAAATGGCGACTGTGCATCTCTTTCTTTCTTTGCATCCTTTCTTCCCATCCACAACGACTGTTCAAGATGTTGTTATTGGTTTTTAGGACATTTGAATTTATTTATTTTCTTCCATTTTGTAACTGGGCATCACAGTATCATGATTCATGTATCACAAAAATCATGATTTGGTATCATAAAAAAAATGTAGTTTGATGTGTCTAAAGGAAAAGAAAGTTGGTAAAAGAGATATGTATTTGTTTGTATGTGCATGTGAGATGGGAAGAAAGATAGCGTAAATTCCCAAAAAGGGATAATACCTTGACTGAATTCCCACAAAGGTACATTTTCAAGTAGCATTCCCAATTTGGTCATGTGTGAATGTGCGAATGTGCGATCCCACTACATGTGCGACACGTGTCCAATTTTTCAATAATAAAGTACAGGGTAGGTGGGTGTGTTCCCATATATTATTTTTTTTACTTATTATTAACGAAATTAAAAGACCAAAATACCCCCACCATTTATATAAAAACACATGTTAACCAAAAATTCCTTTTATCACCACCTCCACCACCACCAAATTCGGCCAGCCACCACCAGATCCGGCCAAACACTCTTGATAAAAAATAAAACCCAAATCATGACAACGATGAGATCGCCAATGTATATTTTATTTCATAAAACATGCTGCTCAAAAATTAGACTAGTATAACCCACAGATCCAACACTTTATCACATCTCCAAGAGGTATAACCTCTCGATCTGAAATCCAGAAACGGAACACACAAAAAATCGTCACAAACACTCTCGATTTAAACCCAGATCTACAACAAAAACAAAAAACATACCCGAAACCCACTTTGATATTCAAATACTATTCACTTTGTAGATCTATAAAAAAAA
>LBNU01005262.1:5038-53730 GCA_014162995.1 Artemisia annua | reverse complement strand
AAACACACATAAAACACATACAAGCACACACCTCAAATGAGAGTTTGAGGTGTATTTATAGTACAATTCGTGGATGCCCTAAAGGCTTTGATGGGCTTGGGCTTGGGCTTGGACTTGGTTTTATACTTAAGTCTTAACTTATAACATATTAGCTTAACTAGTCCAAGGCCCAATGACTAATTCTACCTACACGACACACTATATTACATATGAGACCGACCATCACTTTTTCTATAAAATTTAAATGCTAACAAACCTAAACATCAAAATGCAATAAATAGCACAAGCTTTCAGTGCCATTTAAAACAAAAAATAACCTTAAGGTTCAAGCACAGGGGTCCTAAACTCCTTAATCATGCTAGGCGCTTTGGATATCATAACCGAATTCAATCTAATAAGTGGAAACTAATCACAAATATGAGTGAATATACACCATAAGAAAGTCATAGCAAACAAAAATAGCACCTTAATAATGGAAAATAAAAAAAATAAAGAGTCAAAAAAAATAAAAAATAAAAAAATCCAAACCCGGCCGGGTTTCAAAACCCGGGTTGACCCGGGTCACTCAAAACCCGGCGGGTCTAACCGGTTGACCCAGTTTTAGTAACCCGGGTTTTTTTGACTCGTTTTTTGACCGGGTATCAGTCCGACCGGTTGACCCGGCCGGGTCGACCCGGGTTTGAAAACATTGCCTAGATCTACTTCTGACGTCATCAGCCTTTAAAACCTTCTGGGCCGTCTCTCTTTAACTTAACACATGACGGCCTGGACCTTGTAACACCTGACGCCGTCAGGTGTAAACATGTTGAATCCTTCCTTGGTTGTCTAATAGAGTCTGAATCCCACTCTTTTGTCTTCAGGTGACGGCGTCAGCATCCAAAGCCTGACGCCGTCAGGTAGGAATTCCAACATGATTTGAGACTTTGTCGTTTTCTTCACTTTTATGCTCAAAAAACGTCTAAAATGCAATGTTTTTCATAATTCCTCCTGAAAGTACCTAAAATGACAAAAGGAACGATTTAAGGCAATATTTGATCATAAAATAACGATTTAGGGATTAAATGACCCCCTTAAAGCGTAACACTTTTCGCCTCATCACTTTCGCATGTTATTGTATAGTTCAGGATGGGTTTTGTAATTTTCTTTTCTTTCTTTTATTTTGGGCTTGGGCCAAGTGGCCACAATTCTTTTGGCCCAATATTTATTATTATTTTTTTCCTACCAAAATGACTACGTCTTCATTCATTATATATATATATATATATATATATATATATATATATATATATATATATATATATATATATATATATATATATATATATATATATATATATATATATATATAATTGGTTTTACCAACCCTTTGAATATATCAAAGTCTACCAACTATTTGACTATAAGACTGTCGATCGATAGTTGTTTTTACCAACCCTTTGAATATATCAAAGTTTACTGACTATTTGACTAGAGGAATGCTACAATCACATAATTTTTACAAAAAAAATCCTACACAATGAGGTGTCATGTAATTTGTGGCATTCTCTCTATAATATTTAAACCATCTCTATTATTTTCATCCACAAATTCCCTTGCCACCTCATTGTGTGGATTTCATTTTGTAAATTTTATGTGGTTGTAGCATTTCTCATTTGACTATAACTTCAAAATTAGTTAGAATTGTTTTTACCAACCATTTGAATATATCAAAGTCTACCAACTATTTGACCATAAGGTTGCCTACAATGGTCAGTCGATCATGTGGGTAGCTTTAGGTCATCACCATTGCAAGATGTGGGTCTTCGAAGGTCGGTCGGTTCCATAAGTCACGAAGTGGTCGTGGTCTCGACCTTCAATTTGTGTTGTGTTGTGTGTGCTTAATTAATTAAAATGTACTTTTGTGGGATATGTTTTTTGTAGTATAAGTCGTCTTACTATGCTTAAAAAGTTGATTTTAAGTCGTTGAAGAGAAAACTGAGATGACAGAAAAATTGTGAATCGCTGTAAGTCACTTTTGTATCCGGCCTAACTTCAAAAAGTACCATACTTTTTAGTTAGAATTGTTTTTACCAACCCTTTGATAATTTTTCCAAGTAGAGTATATAAGCCTTAGCCAGATTATTGACAAACACAAACCGTATCTCAAATAAATATAAAATAAAATAAAAGAAAAGGATTTTTTATCATCTTAACATATATTTCAATGCGCTACATTTCGCATATGTATATTGTACACTAGGTGGATGAAAACCTACTTCCAAACAATTGAGCTACACAAAAATACAATTCTTATCATGATGTTTTTGAAACTATGTGACTATGCGGAACAATGCTAATTTAAAATGTTATAGTATCACGGTATTCCTAATTTTATTTTGCTCCTTTTATATCAAATTTATTTGTCAATCTTTCATTTTTCAAATTGTCTCGAATAGATATGTACATAATGAAGCTTCACGAATGTTTTGAAATTAGTGTTACAAAGTATAATTGATTAATCAGTGATTAGATAAAATTATCATTTTGAAAAACAAGTAGTAATGAGTATATTTACTTAAGCTCTATTTATTTGTCTAAGTACAATTATTTCAGCACCAAAAAAGCAAATTAAACAATATTTTTTCCCTCCTGCATAATGCATGGGTAAAAAATACTTGCATAACACAAAGATGTGTGTGTAACTGGATAATAAAACATTAGGCACTTATACAAAATTTTCCCTAAACCCTAATTCTCTCTAAGCGAAAATGGCGACCAACCCTTCTCCTTCCTTTTCAATCGTTTAATGTGACCTAATCTGTCTCTAATACCTTTTAATGTTCATTTTATTGATGATTGTATCTCTTTAATTGTTCCTTAATTGGTTGTCGAGCTGCTAGGGTTTGGGTTTTTCATTTTTTTTCTAGGGTTTTGTCGTCATTATTGTGAGTTGTTTCATTATTGTGTTTTAATTCCATTTCATTTATTATGATCATCATTATGAAGGTTAAGGTTAGGCTTTGATTGTTGGCGCTGAACTCTATTTTATGGGTTACTTTCTTTGTTTTGCTTAATCTGGTTTTCTTATGTTTGGTTTTTCTTACTGTGGTGAGTGTCAGGGTTTTGGTTTATTCATGAAAGGGATTTGATGTAGCGTTAATATGAGCATTGAGTGGGCCCGAACAAATACTCATAAGTACGGGTTTGGATAGCGTTCCCTGGAACTCATATGATGGAGATCGAGCTTGATTCTAGGTTGGTCGGATAATCTCTGGTACACTCTGTGACACTGGAGGCTCGAAGCCGGCCTCTTTTTCCTTTTTAAGGTACCAACATCAAGAACTCGTACGATGTTCGTGAAATAAGTATTGATGAAACTGCGAAGGTGTAATTGTCTGCATCTCGTTGGCAGCAGTGGTGAGGTTAGTAATCATTTGCTAATACTTTATTGGATATCTTTTTGGTAAGCANAGATTATTGACAAACCGTATCTCAAATAAATATAAAATAAAATAAAAGAAAAGAATTTTTTATCATCTTAACATATATTTCAATGTGCTACATTTCGCATATGTATATTGTACACTAGGTGGATGAAAACCTACTTCCAAACAATTGAGCTACACGAAAATACAATTCTTATCATGATATTTTTGAAACTATGTGACTATGCGGAACAATGCTAATTTAAAATGTTATAGTATCACGGTATTCCTAATTTTATTTTGCTCCTTTTATATCAAATTTATTTTTCAATCTTTCATTTTTCAAATTGTCTCGAATAGATATGTACATAATGAAGCTTCACGAATGTTTTGAAATTAGTGTTACAAAGTATAATTGATTAATCAGTGATTAGATAAAATTATCATTTTGAAAAACAAGTAGTAATGAGTATATTTACTTGAGCTCTATTTATTTGTCTAAGTACAATTATTTCAGCACAAAAAAAGTAAATTAAACAATATTTTTTCCCTCCTGCATAATGCATGGGTAAAAAATACTTGCATAACACAAAGATGTGTGTGTAACTGGATAATAAAACATTAAGCGCTTATACAAAATTTTCCCTAAACCCTAATTCTCTCTAAGCAAAAATGGCGACCAACCCTTCTCCTTCCTTTTCAATCGTTTAATGTGACCTAATCTGTCTCTAATACCTTTTAATGTTCATTTTATTGATGATTGTATCTCTTTAATTGTTCCTTAATTGGTTGTCGAGCTGCTAGGGTTTGGGTTTTTCATTTTTTTCTAGGGCTTTGTCGTCATTATTGTGAGTTGTTTCATTATTGTGTTTTAATTCCATTTCATTTATTATGATCATCATTATGAAGGTTAAGGTTAGGCTTTGATTGTTGCGGCTGAAACTCTATTTTTAGGGTATCTTTCTTTTGTTTTTGCTTAATCATGGTTTTCTTTGTTGGTTTTTCTTACTGTGGTGAGTGGTTTCATGGGGTTTTAGGGTTTATTCATGAAAGGGGGATTTGATGTAGCTGTTAATATGAGTATGAGTGGGACCGAACAAAATACTCATAAGGAGGGTTTGGATAGCGTTCCTCGGAACTCATATGATGGAGGATCGAAGCTTGATTCTAAGGTTGGTTCGGATAACGTTCTTGGTAACTCTGTGAATGGAGGCTCGAAGCCGGCCTCTTTTTCCATTTTTAAGGATACCACATCTAAGAAAACTGTACGAATTTCTGAAATAAGTATTGATGAAAATGTCGAAGGTGCTAATGTCGCCATTCCGTTGGGAGCGGTGGATGAGGTTAGTAATCATTTTGCTAATACTTTATTTGGATATTTTATTGGTAAGCATCTCGCATTCCCTATTGTTGAGAACTATGTTAAAAATACCTGGCGAAGTATGGACTTGAACGGTTTATGTTGAATAATGGTTTCTTGTTCTTCTAATTTTCAACAAGGGAGGGTATGGAATAGGTTTTAGAAAACGGGCCATGGCTAATTCGTTTAATTCTTTTAATGTTGAACATATGGACGCCCAACACTCGACTAACAAAGGAGGAAATCAATACGGCCCCGGTTTGCGTTAAACTCCATAACGTTCCTATTGTTGCCTATTCGGAAATTGGTTTAAGTTTGATTACCACTAAGTTGGGACAACCTATAATGCTTATACGAGCACTATGTGTCTTAAATCATGGGGCCGTAATAACTATGCTCATGCACTTATTGAGGTGTCTTCTAAAAACGCTCTTGTGGAATCTCTAGTGGTGGCTATTCCATTTCCAAATGGGTCGGGGCATTCTATGGAAACCATTGATATTGAGTACGAGTAGCAACCCCCTCGATGTGATACTTGTAAATTTTTTATCATAAGGACGAGCAATGCCTAAAAGAAGACAAAAGTAGCGGTTCCGACTAAGGTGTCTGATAACGGGTTTGTGGAAGTGACTCGTAAGCAAGTGAAAGGAAAATGAGTTTCTAAACCGCAACATATCGATGGTGTCCGGTTAAATAAACCTAAACCAAATTGCTACTATGACCCTATAAGTAAACTGACTAATGTACATGGCGTAGCTTCTTCATCACAAATGCATGGCGAGGCTTCTACATCACAACCTAAGGCGACTCAAGATGGACCTTGCTATCAACCTGGTAGTAACATTAAGGATCTTTCGTCACAAGCTATTAATGTTATATCTCTTAAAAATTCTTATAATGCTCTACAATACTAGGATGATGTTTTTGAGGTTGATAAGACAACTTGGCAGTCGACAAATGATGTGGGAAATATTGATAACGACAGTGATAGTGACGAAGTTGAGAATGCGTTTGAGGAAAAGAATACGTCTATAGGAGGAACAATGTGCAAGGAAAAAGGTGGGGGCGCCTCCCAGGAACATTTCAATGATACAAGGAAAAAGGTGGGGGCTCCTCCTAGAAAGATCGGTATTTGGTCGGGTAAGAATGTGGACTTTGACCTCCTCACGAAGGAAGATGAGAAAAGTATTTTGCGTGATCTACAGGAGAGTGATGATGATGCTGATCTACTTTAGCAGTTGGATAGTTTTTTGTTCTAGTTTGTGTATGTAGTTAGTGTGGTCATTTTGTGACATGTCACAAATGATCTAGTGATTGTTCAAGCGGTTGCTTGAGGTTAATGTGGTATTTCAGCCACATTCCATTGTACTTAAATATTTTTTTTGGTGTAATATATTTTACCGGAGAAACTTTTTACCCAAAAAAAACATTAGGCACTTAGACAACCTTTATGACCAACGATACATGCCTAATCAGGTCTTTTACATATTGGAATAAAAGTGTAGTATCATCCGAACATCATTTTTTTTACATACAATATAACACCACTTATGAAAGAACACACTTTAATAATAATATTACTAATGGCCCGCTCGGTTTGTAGATTTGTTTATAATTTGGTTTTGAAATTTAGTTTAGGATTTGAATTTGAAGCGAGATAAAATATATATTTAATTTAAAATAATTATTTAAATAGTCAGTAGGGGAACTAAAAATGATACATGATTTAAAGTTATTTCTTTTATTATAAAAAATAATTAAAAAATAAGTAAGTGGCGGAAGTTAAAAAGGGTCCAACATAATTTAGAAAAAGAGATGGAATGACGATGATTTGCTCAGATTTTGTAGATAGTCAATATCATGAATTCATCCTCAATTTTAGGGCCCACACATTCATTCCAAACAACATTTTTAACCATTAACTCTTAGGGTGCGTTTGGTTTGTAAGTGAGATTGGAATTGGATTCGGATTTGGGAAAAGTTTGAAAAAAAATGAGGAGAGATAAAATTAATTAATATTTAATTTATATATATATTTAATAGGCTTTATGTACTTGTTTGAAATAAAAAAAGAATAAAAACAAAAAAAAGAATGCATATGTGTAGCTAGAAAAAAATAACAAATAATACAAAATTTTTGATTGGTCTCTTTCATCAAAAACCTACCTAGGAAGGGTGTTATGCAAATTTGAAATGAAAATGACATGTCAGGAATCAAAATGTATACCAAACAAAGGATTGAAAGATTCTTTGATTCCATACCTGGTCACACCCTTGTACCAAACAGGCCCCTAAATTAATAGTAATAAAACCCACCAAATGACCAACCAAACACTTTCTCAATTTAATTTCACTATTTGTACTCCCTTGATATTTAAAAACACCCCTTTAAGTTTACTAAAAGTAAACTTAAGAGATGTGTTTTTAAATAAAAGGAGTTCAATATAAAATAGCATCTAAAATCACTAAACTTTATACTTTTAATACCCTTCAAGTTACGTAATATAACAAACTAACAACTAAACTCTATTTTTAACTTCTTCACATCATTTTCCTTATTAGTGATAACACTTTTTATCGGGGAAAAAAAACTATATTTAAAAGTTTATTTCGCAGATACAAAATAAATGTTTTTAGACCCGCTGCAATGGGCGGGTAAAAATATCTCGTCTATTATATTGATGATATACATCTTAATGCTCGCAGAAAACTTGAGCAATTATTTATAAGTTTCCTACATCAAAGTATTAAATCACATCAGGTATTTCATGTTCGCCTAAACAGCTCAGCAATAACGCTACTCAACTTTTCCTGCAGATGATCCATGTGATACAACTGCAAATGGAATTGATGAAATAAAATAAGATAAAAAGTTACATTAAAGAGTTTCGAAATTACATTCGCACATTTGAAAAAATAATTAGACGTGGCAATTTCAACCCAGTTACATATGGTTGAAGCCGATTAAAATTGGGTTTCATATAAAAAGGGTCGAAAAAATTGAGCTAAAAAGGAATAGTCAAATGGGTTGAAACTTGAAGCTCGGCCATCGTCTATCTTTTATGCATAAGATCTAGATAATTACTATAGCATATATTTATTGTAATCATAATTATAGCAACAAGTTTTAAAGAAAGTACACAAAAAGTGTTTACACACAATTCCAAACTGGCCAGGCCTATAAAATTGGCATGTTCAACCCAAACCTATTTTAAATCGTTACCTAATCCATCCAACTAGCCGATCTTGCAACCTTTTAATTACTATATAAGTTAAAAAAAATTCAGATAATTTTTGTACCTTAGCCATCTGCGCTAACTAGAAGGGTAGTCTGGCTGATTTTCTGGCAAAGCATTTTGGAAAGCAGGTAACTGCATATATGCCTCATGAACTCTAGACACAGTAGGGTACAGTGTCTGCACCAACCGATAATATATTATAAATTTTAGATTCCATAAATAGATATAGTATACAGTTCTGGACAATAAAAAATAATATGAATATCAAATGAATATGAATTCAGAAAGTAATTTATAATTCTCAGCACATATGAAAAATCCATAGATAAGCAGACCATACCACATCAAGGTTCAACCTCAGTATTGAACCATATACTTGTGGTGCTAGAAACACATCGGCCTGCAAAAATACCAATTAGCACTTAAAATTTTACATAAAGCAAGTAGTCTCCATAAGGTAGGCGTAATTGCTAGAAATTCATGTTTTGTAAATCAAAACAAAGTTTTCAACCATAGTCATGTTGTTTGAAAATGAAAACAAAGATTAGGATTATACAAACAAGGACATTAAGAGAGAGGAAAATACCAGATAAACATCATCTCCTGTGGCGTATTTTCCAGCATGTTTTTCTAGTAACTTTTCGAGTGCTGAAACATTTGTAGCATATTAAATTAAATTTTACCATTTGCTCAGTATTATGACAATGGATATCTCAATGGTCATTTCTTTAGTATTGCATTTTACACCACATTGGTCGAATTTATTTTCTTTTTAATTCTTATGACGTGTTTTTAAGATTTAGTATTCTGCTTAGTTTGGCATAAAAAGTAATGTTGGAACATACCTGCGAAGCCTTTATTACCATATTTATTAGCCCATGGAAGCTTTGCATCAGGACCAACCATTTCCTCGATGTACTTCTGCAAGTTGGTTTATGCATAAGATGCAGATTATGGAAGCAATTCCTACGATGATATTTGTAGGCTAACAGTAAAAAAAACAATTTACCCACCAAAACATCAAGGCTCTGAAGAGGTTGTACGCTTGCGGAAATAATATTTGCAGCCTACATAAGAAGGAAATGCTTGACCATTAGCTGATTTAATGAGAACACTAAACATATGCAGACATTATTCAACAAGATCCGTTCGGATCAGACCAGCTATATATTGAGCCTCAAAGTTTATGTTTTTATGTCGAAAGAGACCTCCCGCCATATCGCATTATATAACTCTCATTATCAAATATGTTCGGATTGTCTGCTGGCTATTTCTGAATAATATCATATCATATCACGTTCCATTGAGGACGGTCGTTATTCCAGAGCCCCTAACAGTTTCAACTTGACAACCAATATATTTGAATAATCATGTAAGATACATGAAACTTTAAGGCTCCATTTTATTATTAGGAAGAACGATAGTTGGACCAAAGAGTACTCTGATGTATTTGGGACAGTCACAGATGCCTTAAGATGTCATAATTAAAGTAATAAGTGGTTAAGTGTTAAAGATACACTTTGGTTTCTTTTATATCGTTGTCATCAGATATAACACCAAATGTAGAATGCTAAGAGAACAAGAAGCCATGTGATTTTACCTGGTAATTAATTGCCCTTTTCTCAAGGTCTTTAGGCAACAAAGGATGCTGAGGATACTTCTCCTCAAGGTACTGTACAGAACAAGAGACGACGGTGAAACAGGGNTATAAGTTTAAAAAATTCAGATAATTTTTGTACCTTAGCCATCTGCGCTAACTAGAAGGGTAGTCTGGCTGATTTTCTGGCAAAGCATTTTGGAAAGCAGGTAACTGCATATATGCCTCATGAACTCTAGACACAGTAGGGTACAGTGTCTGCACCAACCGATAATATATTATAAATTTTAGATTCCATAAATAGATATAGTATACAGTTCTGGACAATAAAAAATAATATGAATATCAAATGAATATGAATTCAGAAAGTAATTTATAATTCTCAGCACATATGAAAAATCCATAGATAAGCAGACCATACCACATCAAGGTTCAACCTCAGTATTGAACCATATACTTGTGGTGCTAGAAACACATCGGCCTGCAAAAATACCAATTAGCACTTAAAATTTTACATAAAGCAAGTAGTCTCCATAAGGTAGGCGTAATTGCTAGAAATTCATGTTTTGTAAATCAAAACAAAGTTTTCAACCATAGTCATGTTGTTTGAAAATGAAAACAAAGATTAGGATTATACAAACAAGGACATTAAGAGAGAGGAAAATACCAGATAAACATCATCTCCTGTGGCGTATTTTCCAGCATGTTTTTCTAGTAACTTTTCGAGTGCTGAAACATTTGTAGCATATTAAAGTAAATTTTACCATTTGCTCAGTATTATGACAATGGATATCTCAATGGTCATTTCTTTAGTATTGCATTTTACACCACATTGGTCGAATTTATTTTCTTTTTAATTCTTATGACGTGTTTTTAAGATTTAGTATTCTGCTTAGTTTGGCATAAAAAGTAATGTTGGAACATACCTGCGAAGCCTTTATTACCATATTTATTAGCCCATGGAAGCTTTGCATCAGGACCAACCATTTCCTCGATGTACTTCTGCAAGTTGGTTTATGCATAAGATGCAGATTATGGAAGCAATTCCTACGATGATATTTGTAGGCTAACAGTAAAAAAAACAATTTACCCACCAAAACATCAAGGCTCTGAAGAGGTTGTACGCTTGCGGAAATAATATTTGCAGCCTACATAAGAAGGAAATGCTTGACCATTAGCTGATTTAATGAGAACACTAAACATATGCAGACATTATTCAACAAGATCCGTTCGGATCAGACCAGCTATATATTGAGCCTCAAAGTTTATGTTTTTATGTCGAAAGAGACCTCCCGCCATATCGCATTATATAACTCTCATTATCAAATATGTTCGGATTGTCTGCTGGCTATTTCTGAATAATATCATATCATATCACGTTCCATTGAGGACGGTCGTTATTCCAGAGCCCCTAACAGTTTCAACTTGACAACCAATATATTTGAATAATCATGTAAGATACATGAAACTTTAAGGCTCCATTTTATTATTAGGAAGAACGATAGTTGGACCAAAGAGTACTCTGATGTATTTGGGACAGTCACAGATGCCTTAAGATGTCATAATTAAAGTAATAAGTGGTTAAGTGTTAAAGATACACTTTGGTTTCTTTTATATCGTTGTCATCAGATATAACACCAAATGTAGAATGCTAAGAGAACAAGAAGCCATGTGATTTTACCTGGTAATTAATTGCCCTTTTCTCAAGGTCTTTAGGCAACAAAGGATGCTGAGGATACTTCTCCTCAAGGTACTGTACAGAACAAGAGACGACGGTGAAACAGGGGGGAAAAAAAAAGAGTTTTAATGAATAAGTTAACTCATTTTTGAAGCGGATATCAGTAAAGCAAACACTAAAACTCACCATTAGAATTGCAAAAGAGTCCGCAATTACTACATCACCATCCACCAGCGCAGGCACACACCCAATCGGGTTTATCTTCAAAAACTCTGAATTGGAAAGGAAATAATGTTATTGAAAACAGTTTACGAATGTAACGCGAACCCCCAATGTTTCACTTTTGAGATGGAACAACCAATTCAAAATTCATAAGTTCATATTTAGCTATAAATCTAGAAACCCCATTCTTGTCTTACACTTTTATTCCTCAAATTTACCTCGGCTTATAAACAAACCGATATCATATCATCATTTTACATGCTATAGAATGTCAAATTCATATATATAGGTTATACAATTACTACGTAGTAAACTTGTAGACTTGTATAATATAATAATTCATATAATCAAGTAAATTTACTTTACCAGGGTTCTTTTGTTCTCCTTTAAGTAAATCAACTGCCTTGTATTCATAATCAAGTCCTGTTACAACACACACAAAAACAAATACATCACTAAACATTAATGTTAGATTGTTAACTTAATAACTAAACAAAAAAAATAAAGAAAATGAAAAGACCTTTTAAGTTAAGAGCAATACGAACACGGAAAGAACATGAACTCCTGTGATCTGAATATAGTTGCAACTTCTTTTGACCACCCTGAACCTTAAATCATGTCTGTGAGTTTCTATTTTTGGGGTAAAAAGCATGAAAAAAAAAGGTTGTGTACTTATGTACGAGAGAGAGAGACATTACCATACTGAAATTCAAGTGCAAATGCAGAGAGAAGCCAACCAAATTAAGTAGTACAATGATCACAAATTCACAACTCACAAGTCAACGCAACTGTATCCAACTTTTTCTTCTTTTATGACTTTTTGAGGGTCGTTGACTTGTATTCAAACTTTTTCTTCTTTTATGACTTTTTGAGAATTTTTCCACAAGAAACTATTTTTATTCAACAAACGAATATCCTGTCGTTAGATTACATTTTATAAAGAGCTTTTTCGTTAAATGCCCCAACTGTACAATAGTACCAACCCCATTCAACCCCAAAAAATTTTTTTTCCCCCATTCACCCAGGGAGGGGGCGACTGGATAAAAAAAAACTTAGGTAACTCTCTCAGAATTATTACACGTGTCCTTTTGGTTATCCCAACATTGTACTTTCATAGAACTAGTTACACCATTATTTATTATTTATGTAAAACGAAAATACCAAAATACCCCTATTTATATAAACCTTCTCTTTCACCACACCTTCACAACTTTCACCACCTTCCACCACACAATCACCACCTTCCACCGCCGTCACCACTACCACCAGCAGATCCAACACTATCACCATCACCATCACCATCACCATCACACGCGCCACAACAAAGCCCCACCGCCACCTCTTGTTCACCACGCGCTATAAATCACCATCACCACCACTCCTAATCACCTCCACCTTGTAGATCGAGAAGAATAGATCTGGGTGAGTGGACTCGTGACTCACCGAGTTACATAATTGATGCTTAGGGTCCGGGTTTAAGGTTGCAACACCAGGTAGATTTGTATCTGTTTTTTGTGTTTGGTGTCTCAAGTTGCCTTCATTTTTTGGTCTGGAAAATTTAGAATAGATCTGGGTTTTTATCATGCAAATGGGTTTTGTATCAAGTGGATAAAGTGATAAAGGTCATCTTTTTTTCATTTTCTTCATATGCTACAAGTCAAGAAAACAAGTTGGATAAACCATGAAAGTGATATATTTTTGTTGTTTTCAAGTTGCGTATTTGAAAATTATTAAAGATTTCAATCTTTTAAAATATTTCTTGCACCATGGCTAACTGTTAGTGTTTTGAAAAAAAATGTTGGCCGGAATAATTGGGTGTCGCCGGAATATATGGGTGGTGGTGGTGGTCATAACCACATAGCTGCCAGTAAAATGGTTGCGTTTTTCTTCTTTTTTTTTTTTTGGATAATTTGGTCTAGAAATAAAACAAGTATATTTATTTTAGTGAGCTGAAGTTAGACTTAATATGCAAATAAAGTTGTAAAATCATGTTTATCAAAGTGCTGTCTTGAATTTACGAGGTTGTATCAATTTTATGATTTTATATATTTTTTTTATTATATATTCTTAAAGTGTCTTGAATTCAATTAAAAAAATGTTGGCCGGAATAATTGGGTGTCGCCGGAATATATGGGTGATGGTGGTGGTCGGAGTTGTTGGTGGTGGCCGGAGTAAGTGGTAGTGGCTGGAGCGGGTACAATAATCAAAATGTACAAGTTTTAAAGCTAAAAGTACAAAAGAAACTGTAAGGTTATATATGTAATTTACGCTAATATAAAAAATGTGGGACCTAGTCGCCCAATAATTTACAAGAGTAGGACCTAGTTGCCCAAGAAATCTGTACTATTAAATAATATAAAAAAAGCTACTTTTTAACTAAAAGACAAAAAACTTAAGTCGCCCAAAATTGTAGGTCCTAGTCGCCCAAGGAACATTGTACCCTAAGTGGTACTTTGCAAGTACATGGGGACCACATCATAGGGACACTTGTCCAACTATGGTGGGAGTTGCCCAAGTTTTTTTGGGATCCAGTCGCCCCCGTCGCCCCCGGGGTGAATGGGGGAAAAAAAATTTTTTTTGGTGAATGGGGTTGGTACTATTGTACCGTTGGGGCATTTAAGGAAAAAGCTCTTTTATATATATATCCAGCTAGCCACATTTTTTTTTTCTTTTTTCTTATTATGTGTATTTAACTTTTTATTTTGCTGTTTATATACGAAATTTTAATAATATCCATCATAGACCTTAGAACCTCTTTTAAACTCTTTCCGAGCGCACTATTCAAGAGGTCTTTTGAGGTGAAGCTCTTCTCCAATAACAATTATTGGTGTGTCGTCTCAGCGCCACCTCACCAATAACTAAAACACCTTCCTAAAAAAAAATAATAATAAATAAATAAATAAATAACTCTTATTGGTGCTTGTAAGTTTTGCAAAAAACCCTACCAAAAATACCCACTCACATAATAGTAATAGTAATAGTAATAGTAATAGTAATAGTAATAATAATAGTAATAATAATAATAATAATAATAATAATAATAATAATAATAATAATAATAATAATAATAATAATAATAATAATAATAATAATAATAATAATAATAATAATCTGGTGCGGGATATCCTTGTTGATATATGCTCCAAGGTGGGAATCATGGTGCGTAAGGAGGCTCCACTAGGGTTTCTTTCAGAGGAAGGAAGGGAATTACGTCCTGCAGATTTGCTATTATTCAACTGGCTCCAGGGTAAAGATGCTTGCTTGGATGTGACCGGGGTCTCTCCTTTTGCTAGTACTGGGGCGACTTCGTGGGCTCCTGAGGTAGCTTTGAGTAATGCGGTGGTGAAGAAAAGGAAGAAGTATGCGTCCAAATGTGAAGACAATGGATACAAATTTGTTCCTTTCGCTTTTTCTACGTTTGGGGAATTCGAGACGGAAGCTTTGAATACACTTTCGCTTTTTCGATGATGATGATGATGATGATGATGATGATGATGATCATCTCATGATCATGATGATGATGATGATGATGATGATGATGATGATGATGATGATGATGATCTCATGATCATGATGATGATGATGATGATGATGATGATGATGATGATGATGATGATGATGATCTCATGATCATGATCATGATCATGATCATGATCATGAAGAAGAAGAACAACAACAACAACAACAACAACAACAACGCCCGTTAGTTGGCTGGCTGGCTGAAGGACGAACGGCGGACGAATGACGCCGCTGACGATGCAGAACGACAACGCCATTAGTGTGTTTTTGGCGAACAACGAACCAACAATGGCTTGCACTGTGCACTCTTAGTGTACATCAACATAGATTATTAATAATGGAATAATTGTGATGAAGTTATATCAACACATAATATATTCTTAAAGAAAATGATTGAGAGACCAATTAGGCATATAATTAAACATACCAATTAGACATGTCAATCAACACTTTATTCTTAATAATACACACAATATACGTGCTAATACTAATAAGTTTGTATCTAAGATAAAGTTAAATAAATCGTATACACAAAAATAATTATAATAGCTACAGTAGTTTGATGCATTTATTAAACGAGAATGGCATCGGCTGCCGCGTTGCGGGCGGGCCTGTTATTTTTCCCAACCAATTAGTACATGATATCAAGTAGTCATATATTCATTGCCAAAATATATCTTAACTGATAGCCAACCCAGTCTAGTTACTTAAAACGGCCACATGTTTTTGTTGACATATCCTTTGGTAACACACTGATTTAAATGCTTTTATGGTAGACAAATTAGCATCATGATTTAGAATCATGTATATAACTGATGACAACAATTTTGATGTTTCTAAACCATGGGCTGTGACAGTAAAAAAGCAAACATCAATGAAAGTAATGGTGAAGATCTCGTAGTTAATTACTTTCAGCCACGAACAATTCACTGCATTCAGACATCTCTCCAGCCTACATCACACAACCCAACTTTATGTTATAACCTTTTTACAAAAACCAAATAACATAGTTTGCGATACACGGAGTAAGACATTAAGGGGGTGTGAAACAGTCATTTCTTTAGTCGGTTCATTAGACGCAACAGAGGAGATTTGGTGCAAATTTAATGACAGACATTGCTTATAGTTATGTAATGGAATATTAGTGTGGAAAACTAAAAGCCTCAACCCTTGCTTATAATCCTTATGCAACAACAGCAAGTGGAACATTTAAAGTTTTAAGCTTTTACCTTTTTTACAACAACCTGAGTATAACATTTAAGCTATCAATAGTATGCAAATTATAAATACTTAAAAGTACCTTTCTGCTACGAAGACTGCATCTTGGCCCTTTAGCCACTACGCCAATTCCAGCATTCTTCCAATGTTCTTCGAACTATAAAAAAACATCACATTATAATCATGATGAGGTTGTGCAGTAAAGCAATTATCATCATTGTAAAAGAAAGGAGGTGTTTGGATAAGCTTCTATAAAAATTCAATAACTTTAGCACAAACACCTTTTTCGTTCTTCAAAAAGTTCATTCCATTATTCCGTATAATACGCAATACAATAAGCTAAAAAACCATTTAAAATAGACTTGACAACATAAAAACAACTCCAAACCATTCCGAAACGGCTCATCAGTTATCAGTGACGATGATGGCATTTCTTCATGACTGTAACTATTAAGAGCATGTTAAAATGTAAAACACAAAATTGTTACCTTCATTCCTTTCGCTTCCATCTTAGGCTTTTCTACTTTCGTAACTCTCTAAAGCTTGATTCTTTTACATCTTCCTGCTTGAACCTATTGATAACTGGAGACCAGTGTCTTGGCTGTCGTGAATGTCGTCTTCAAAAAACAACTTTAATATGAATTATCCTTTTATGCTCGGCATCATGTGCTTCATAAACTTCTCGTCTAAACCTTCTATGTACGTCGGCATGTAAGCCTAATAATATTCTGCAATAAAGAGGATCCAGTCAGTATATAGTATTTTGGATCCATAAAAATGATATACTCGAGTTCAGCTTGTAATGTATTTCGAGGTCGCTACATTATATTTGACAATCTGAACTCGACTTAAGCCTAAAAAAGGAAATCAATAACCGATACTATGTACTCAACTTTAGTAAACAGAACAAAAGGCATGAATTAACTTTACAAAAAATAGTAAATCTGTAAAGATAGTTTATTAAAGAATACAATACCGAAAATTATTGGTTCGAAAGTGTTGCTAGTCAAATTAGCCTAACATGTTTCAACCTTTACCACACTACCACATAACCTTTTTTATTTTGCTGTCATTTTCCGGTTTCTATCATCTTGTAAATAGCAACAGGGCACACAAATTTCAGTCGCATGTTAAAAATTTTAGCAGGCGAGCAATCTCAAATAGGTATTACAGTCATAAAGGGGTTCTGATGACAGTGGTCCGCTGTCAAATTTTCAGCAACAATAACGTGACTACAAAACAAAGACACACAAAACATTATAAGCAACTTGAATGCTACAAAGATGTTATGACTAATATTGAAGCATATCACATACATACCTGTAGCGTGAGTTTCATTGCACTTACCACTGATCCTTTTTTGCATTTGACGAACAACAAAAAATGTGGCCACACCTGAAACGAAAACATCAGACATATTTTATAAGAACGTGTGATACTAAATCAATGTTCATTAGATTAGTGTAGCTTTGAATGCATACCATGTCAATGAGGTAATAAACTGAACTGTATATTCTGGCCTATCCATTAATAAGAAATTAAAACTCAAATATCCCTTAACAAAGAACATAAACAAACACCTTTTTCCGATGAAGAAGACGATTTCCAATAGTAATATCTTTTTTCTTTCGTCTGGACTACACCAAATAAGCAAACGTACCCAGTATTAATTGTTCATCGTAAGCACCTATATCTAGTTCTTTACAACAAAATGTTTACTAAAGGCAAATTAACAGCATACACTAATAAATAAGTAAAAGCAAAAAAGTGTAGCCTGGACCTCTAAACACATACCTGCCATCATACACAACGTGGGCACACTGTGAATCACCGTGAGAGAACTTCAATTAATAACATCTAAAACCACACCTGTAAAATTTTAATAAAGCAAACCCACGACTAAAGATTAAAACTCTATATAAAGATATGATGAAAATGCTTTGTAAACGGGTGTTTGGTTGCTGAAACTTTGTGCACTTTAGGTGATGTTTCTACATGAAAACAGGTTTAAAGTCTAGTGGCGAACCTCATTTTCAACATTTGCAGGCGAAGTTCATTTCCAAAACTTGCATTGCTTATTGTTCTCACTTATGTTTCTGTAATATGTAAGGAAAAAAAATGGTTTTGCCACTATTCATACCATCTTAGTTCCATAAGAATGAAGAAGCCACATAAAAAAAAACAGCGTAGAAGTTACTCGAATTGTAAGAATCTCATAAGCTTGGTTTTAGCGGGTCTATCAGCTCAAATCACACAACAGCTTCTCCTTTAAGTAAATTTTCAACAAACCTACATCACAATAAAAGCATAATATAAGTACTCTTATGCTTATTTTTACGTAAGTCATAAGCATATAGCCATCCTCCATATGCAAAGTTTATTTTGTAAGATTGTTACTCATTCAAATTACATAAACGGAGATAACGGGTTCTAAATTAGTGCTGAAAATTAGAAAAACATTTTATCTTATTGAAAGTGAATCAACAACCCTTTGTACCAACAACCCATAGTAATTTTATATAAACAGAGATGATGGGTTCTAAAAACATTTTATCTTATCAAACCAAACAACACATAGTAATTTCAAATAGCAATCCCAAACAACCCCTGTAAAAACAATTAGTAAATGTATTATATTTACGTAATTACCTGAATGGAATTTAGAATAACGTCAATATGAACATTGAATTCTTCCAAAATAGCACATACCATTTTTCCCATTGCGGTACCTAAGAAATATTTATCCATCAGTTTGACCATATAAATTCATCTGTATTAAAATTACGGCGACTCACCGAATAATTTCACTAATTTTACAGTCACCCTAAAAAATAACAAATTCAACCAAAAGATGATTATTTTTTTTTTTAAATAACCCAAAATCTAGTCTTTTTATCCACACATTTAATTAATAAATCTTAGTTGATGTATAAATTCGTTCCAGAAGACCATCAAACATGCCATGACCAAATAACCAATAAGAGCAAATTTAAACTTACAAATGTAGAAACAACCAAAAAAAAATCCGCCACGAAAACCCCTCACAGTCAATCGTAGGATCTTGAAGCAGGAAACAAAAGCCCCAAATCATCAAACCCTTCAGGAATGATTTATGGATATAGCGTTTGATCTGAGGGAAAGTCATCTGTATGTTTTGGTTAGGAAAGATGACGCGTGTCTATGTGCCGGAGAAATCTAGAACATCCCTTTATCCTAAACAAACCGGAGTGAGCCAAAACGCATATACACAGGCCAACAAAACGGGCCTTAATAGCCCACCAGTTTTGGCGGGAAACCCAGCGGAAAAACGGCACCGTATTGCACGGGTTTTAATTATATATATAATTTATAAAGGATTGTCTATTTTTGTGATATCAAATCATCAGCTTGATAATATTAGCAAATTGAATGCTCAAACTGATAAACCATCGTCTAATACTATAGCGGTGACTAGGGTTGCAAACGAGTCGAGCCCGAGCCTGTTAGAGCTTGAGCTCGACTCATATATATATATAAAGTTCGAGCTCTGGCTCGAGCTCGTTTCGAGCCTCATATTTTGAGCTCGAGTTCGGCTCGTGAAATTTTTTAAAAGCTCGAGCTCGGCTTGGGCTCGACTAAATTATATAATGTGTTAAAGCTCGGAAGCTCGTTAATCACACTAGGCTCGAGCTCTTTTATTTTTTTAAGCTCGTTTATGCATAGTTATATGTATAGAAAATATATATACGAATACATTTTTAGGGCTCGTTTAGGCTCGCGAGCCTAATCGAGCTCTATTTATAAAGCTCGGGCTCGAGCTCGACTATTAAACGGCTCGAACTCGTTTAGGCTCAGCTCGTTTTCACCCCTAGAGGTGACTGAGTCACTTCAATTCCTCACAAATAAAGGTGTCTGGAGAAAGATCACAAACATATATGAGTATACGTTAGTTAATCTGTATGCATCTGATTTAAACTTAATCCTCCTTGAATAACACCAACAGAAAGAGTTAAAGAACCTCACTCGTTTACCTACTTACTCAAAACGAAAATAAGTTTACCAGGCTTTTCAATGTTTTAGTAATCTATATCTATTACTTCTATTACTACATATAAAATGAAAATGATCAAAGACTTAGGATCAAATGAGAAGAAATCTTAAAATGAGAAGGATGAGAAATAACTATAACCACACATTAGAGATGCATCGACTTCAATTAGATGCATCCCTATTCTTTTAGATGCATCATAATATACTTTCTAGCTAAAAATTAGATACATATACATATATTAGATGCATTTTAGCAAGTTAGGCAAATCCTGTGTATTTTTCGTCCGCTACGGGTCAAATTTGTTATAAGCACTACTTTGCATCGTTTTTATTTCAAAATTACTTTCGAAACTAATTGAGATGCATCTAAATGAATAGAGATGCATCTAATTCAAGTCGACGCATCTCAAATATGTNATATTTCTTTATTATACGGCATTTATCCTCACAATTGGAATCACTAATCCTATTATTTCTCATCATGAAACATTTTCTCTATCCCTCTTTCTCTCTACCGCCGATTTGCTTCTCCATATCCTGATAAAATTATAATATGCGGTTGTTGCTTCTCCATACCTGCTGCACTAACAAACTTGGAGAACACAAAACATATTTCAATTCCACTTCGGCCTAGGAAGCAAAACAGGATATTCAAAATTCATTCTGGATAAAGTTCTAGACGAACAACCATTGGCACTACCAGCACCACCAGCAAGTCCTGCCACAGAAGATGGTTCATCAGCTGCTACCATATCTGCAGGCACAACTGAATCGCAGGAAGAAACAACACAGATATCAACACCCGTAGGAGAATCCAATGACCGTTGAAGACAAAACCGCAAAAAACTGTGGGATACTTACAACAACTGTCCGAAAAGAGCTATTCAAAGACACCGAAAAAGAAGGACAAGAACCCTCCTATGTTGTGATTGAATGTATGATAAATTACAGCCTTTTAAATGACTTTTAAATATAAGTGAATGTTTATGAGACTTCTACATGATGCAGTCATGCAGACCACTTAAATGAGCTTCAATGGGCTCATGCGCAACGAACCCTTCATGGGCTTGAAGTTCCTGACACCAAAATGTTTAATGATCGCAATAATGTCACTGAGCTTAACCAGATGGCTAAAGAAGCCAAATGGAGAGCCGAAATTGCAAGGTATGTCCTGCTGAACCACTAAGCATTATTCATTGAGGTTTCAAAATAACCGGGTCAGATGTCCCTGTAACAAGTCAAAACAGGTTGTTGGCTTGAAACAGTTTTTGTCAGAAGTTTTTAAATGCTTTTATGATCAGTTACCATACCATGTTACAACAATCAGAGTATATTATTTCAATAAAACTTATTTTAATACCATGATTTTGGAGATTTTGATAAAAAAAAAAATAAACTTGACCCATTTGACGTGTTTGACGAGTTACCTTTCTTTATTTGATGTATAACACTCATACTTTGAGACTAGCTCACAAATTAACATGGAAATAGTACTTTTGCTTGTACTATCGCTCGCCTGCCTGACCTGCTTTCTGGCTAGCTTCTTTATGGCAAGCGCTAATTTGCTTTTAATAAATTTTTTAGTCTTTTTAGGTTCCCATTTTCCCTTTTATTTCCTTGTATCTTGGTTGTGTTATGGGTTTCATGAGGTTGAGAGAATTGCACACGTTGAAGGGTCATGTTGAATCAGTGGTCAGACTCAAGGGTCTTGACATAGAAACTATTCAACAAGCGTACACTGTTTGAGATGGAGGCTATGTTACCTTTTGATAAAGTCGTTTTTGTTACGGTTATTACTTTTATTTGATTTTTTTTATGTCTTTAGCTCGTGATCCCATGTACTTTTAAACGGGGAAAAGAGATAATCTTTTATACGAAGAAAGGCTTTTGGCTTTAGTTTTTTCAGGCTATCTATGCCTTCGACATCTGTTAATAGTTTATTGTTTTGTGTCGTTCTTACTTGTGATGTCTGAAGCACTGCATTCCTTAGTTGTATCCTCGTGTGCTTATCAACATGTGAAGGATGGAAAGGTATGTACAGATATTGTGGAGCTATAGATTATATAGTTCTTATTGTGTCCTCCAAAAGTAGAATAAACACAAGACAAAGAAAAGTGTTACTTGCATATGTTGCGAAATAGCATGCAAGCCAAAGAAGTTGAATAACTTGTCGATACAAGAGTAAGGTACTGGTAGGGTGGATCAACACCTAAACATATTTTGTCCATTTTTCCATAGACTTACTTAGTATGTGTGTAATGGTGGGTGGTGTACCACCGGTGGTGGAATCACCACGAGCGAACAACCATTACACACCTCCAAGGGCTACGAGTTGTCATGTGTTTTGAGTAGGTTAAAGTTATTTAAAGTCTATTCAAATGCATAAAATTTGGGAAATTTTCAGATCTTATCTGGATTTTTGGTGAAGTGGTGTTTCACACCTAGATAGAGGTGAGGTAATTTTACTGAAATTAATTTTTTGCTGTTAATTATGTTGTTGTAGGATATAGTTTTAAGTGGTTTTTGAAAATGTTAGCAGCCATTATTAGATATGTAATAGTCAAAGGAAATTAGCTGTAAATCACAATGCCAAACACTCTGTAAGTTGTGTAGTAGTTACAGTTTGAAACTAATTACTGACATAAATCATGAATGGAGAACTCGATGGCGCAAAAGCCAAGACGTGTCTTGGAAATACTCATACGAACAACCTCTCGGTATAAATATACTTATTATCTCTCTTATTTTATACGTATGCAGATATAGGACAGTTGAGGAAGAACTTAATTCTTCAGTGTTGCATGCGATACAAAAATATCTGAATGACGAGGAATGCAGGTATTGTTAGCTCTCTGTGTGTGTATACGGTGATCACACCTCCACTATGGAATTATTATCGATAGTTTTTTGTTATTTTTAATGGCAGTAGGCCTGGGTTTCTATATTATAAATATTATGGTCACTCTCTATATCAGTGTCATATCAGCTTTCTTTCTCCAAAACTACACCCAACCACAATTTGCTAATAAGGCGACCTCAACCACAACCAAAAATATACCATACAAAAACTAATAAAGAAAAATACACATACAAAAGTGAATGAAACTTTTGGTTGGCAGGCCAACCATAACTTTGAAAAGGTTGGAGGTGATTGGTCACCAATTCAGTAGAGCTAATGAGGAAAACGAGGTCAACAATTAGGTTGAGGTCAACTAACCGAGCCATTAGCATTGCCTTATTTACAACTTAGAGAAACTTATATAGTATATTGACAAATCTAATCATGATTCACGTTTTGTCCCATTTTACCCTCTTGTACCTAATGCATATTTATTTGTCACATGTTTAACATTTTATTTAGTAGTAATAGTTTGCTACACCTTAACTTCACATATCCGTTTATATAGCCCGCTTACCGAACTTTCCATCATTTATTATTTTTATCTTATTTAGTTATAAAATAAAAATATTTAATAATAATAATAATAACAATAATAATAATAATAATTTATATACATTGATGCTTTAAATTATAAAATTCCGAAGTACAACATTGAAAACCAAATAGCATATGTAATATAATATGAATTATAATTCCATCAACTCTGCAAATCAAACAACCTGCGTAATGTAAATATATTAAAATTACATCAGATTATAGCGAACCAAACCGGGCCTAACCAATTATCCTCAAAGAATTCTCTGTGTCAAAATAAGATTGTCAAATATGTTTAAATCACATGCATCACAACAACCAAAAGGCATTTTGTCTATCGGCATGTAAGGTTGCGTCAACCGAAAAGTCGTGAGTTAAAGTTTTATCCGAACATGTATGAGAGAGTACAAGATAAATGACCTATGTGTAACATTTTATTTAACAAAGTGATATGATCTTTTCAGGATTCAGAGAATGAATCAAAGAACGATATGTTCTATTAACAGGAAATACAATGAGAAAGAATGATTTTGAATTAGATGGACTAATGATTTTGGATAGTTTGTTAATTGTTACAAAAGATTACAGAGGATTTTGAGAAGAAAAAGTATTTACAAATCAATAGCTAACTAGTAACTACAAATGACACTAACCGGCTTTTATACAAACACACGCCCAACTGTTCATAGCCCCTAAACTGAGTAAGACCAAAGGGAGTGGTCACCATGGTGTCACTATCCACATCAGCGCCACCTCAACCTCTTCTCTCCTCTCACTTCCCATCACTCCCTCTCACCATTCACCTGTTTTGGTCACTCTCCCATCACCTTTCAAACCCATTTTTTATTTAATTAAATAATTTACATTTATAAACTAAAAAAGTAAACGTGAACGTAAACGTAAACGTACGGAAGTTAAATACGTAAACTAAAATTAATCTTACGAGACAGTTAAATAAAAATAAAAATTACGACACGGAAAATAAAATATATTAAACGAAAATAAAATAATTCAAGCTTTTATATTGCTCTGTAATTGTTGATGAATTCTTGCTTCTCAGCAATGCACCTCATCACTTCTTCTCTTGTTGCCCTCAAGTGGGTTGTACCACGCACATCTGCTTCGGTGGTCATAAGAAGCGTATGCAAACCGTAACTGTTAATAACTTGGTCGAGTGGCAACGAATGCACCCTCATCATTTCTGGATCACGGCTACGCATTTGCTCAAGATACTATGTCAACTCGGTCAACAAATTGTTCGCGAGTTCGACCTTCGCTGCTAGTTCTTTCTGTAGTCATCTAAGGATCATTCATCGCACCTCGTTTGGTTCGTTAGCCATAGCTGGGTTTAAAATTAAGTTGTGTGTGTTCGTTGGTAGCACGTTTTGGTTGGTGGCGCGTGACCAAAGGCATCACCGGGTGGAGTCACACCCACTCCGGTTAGCCTAAGGTTTGTATTTGAACTCCCTTGATATTTAAAAACACACCCCTTAAGTTTACTAACAATATAAAATAGCCTCTAAAATCACTAACCTTTATACTTTCAATACCCTTAGAGTTTGGTAATGTAACAAATTAACAATTAAACTCTATTTTTTTACTTCTTCACATCATTTTCCTTATTAGTGTTAACACTTTTTATCGGAAAATGTACTATATTTAAAAATTTAGTTCGCAGATATAAAATAAATGTTTTTAGACCCGCTGTAACGCGCGGGTAAAAATATCTTGTTTATTATATTGATGATATACATCTTAGTGCTCACAGAAAACTTGAGCAATTATTTATAAGTTTCATACATGGAAGTATTAAATCAAATCAGGTCTTTCACGTTCCCTAAACAGCTCAGCAATAAATCTACTCAACTTTTCCTGCAGATGATCCATATGATACAACTGCAAATGGAATTGATGAAATAAAATAAGATAGAGAGTTACTTAAAGAGTTTCGAATTTACATTCGCACGTATGAAAAAATAATTAGATGTGCCAATTTCAACCCAGTTACATATGATTAAAGCCAATTAAAGTTGGGTTTCATATAAAAAGGGTAAAAAAAATTGAGCCTAAAAAGGATTATCCAAATGGGTTGAAACTTGAAACTCGCCCAATGTCTATCTTTTATGCAGAAGATTTAGATAATTACTATATTATACTCTATATTTTTTGTAATCATAATTATAGCAACAAGTTTTTACGTACACAAACAGTGTTTACAGACAATTCCAGACTGGTCGAGCCTGTAAAATTGACATGTTCAACCCAAACCTATTCTAAACCGTTACCTAATCCATCCAACTAGCCGATCTTGCAACCTTTTAATTACTATATAAGTTAAAAAAACTCAGATAATATTTGTACCTTAGCCATCTGTGCTAACTAGAAGGGTAGTCTGGCTGATTTTCTGGCAAAGCATTTTGGAAAGCAGGTAGCTGCATATATGCCTCATGAACCCTAGAGAGGGTAGGGTACTGTCTCTGCATTAACCGATTACAAATTATAAGATTTTAGATTTACTTAAACGAGATACACTATATAGCTATGGACAATAAAAAAAAATATACAGTATATCCAAACAATATGAAATTCAGAAAGTAATTTATAATTCTTAACACGTGTGATGAAAACCATATATAGCAGACGATACCATATCAAGGTTGAACCTCTGTACTGAATAATTGACTTGCGGTGCTAGAAACACATCAGCCTGCAAGGATTAAAGAAATTCAAACAACACCAATTAGCATGCAAAAATTTGCTATACTAAGCCAGCTTCAAAAGTGGGCGTATTGTTAGAAATTCATGTTGTCTATTAAATAAAAATAATAATAACAACAATAATAAATAAAATAAAATAAAAAATCAACCTTAGTTATGTTCTTAGAAAATGATGACAACAATTAGGATTATATAAACGAGGACATTTAAGAGGTAGGAAAATACCAGATAAACATCATCTCCCGTGGCGTATTTTCCAGCATGTTTTTCTAGTAATTTCTCTAGTGCTGCAAAGTAATAAAATCACGTAAGCCCGGTAAACTGAACTTTTGTAGCATATTAAAGTAAATTTTACCATTTGCTCAGTATTATGACCATGGATATTTTAATGGTCGTTCCTTTAGTATTGCATTTTACACCACATTGGTCGAATTTATTTTCTTTTAATTCTTATGAGGTGCTTTTAAGATTTAGTATTCTGGTTAGTTTGGCTTAAAAAGTAATGTTGGAACATACCTGCGAAGCCTTTACCAATATGTTTTTGAGCCCATGGAAGCCTTGCATCAGGACCAACCTTTTCCTCGATGTAATTCTGCAAGTTGGTTCAAAAACATGATAAGCAAGATTGTTAAAACAATTTCAGTGAAGGTTTTTGGATGTCAACAGTAACAAAATTTCTTACTCACCAAAATAGCTGGAATCTGCAGTGGTTGTATGCTTGCGGAAACAATGTTTGCAGCCTACAGATTATAAGTAGATGACTTTTAGTTATAGAAACTGGATATGAGGAACGAAGATCTATTTATGTGCATGATACATGCTACATAAGAAGCGAATGCTTGACCATTAGCTGATTTAACGAGAACACTAAACATATTAGAGTCTCACTTTCAAACATGTTCGGATAGTCGGCTGACTGCCTGACTATTTCTGAATAATCACCATGTCATATAATATATGTCCTATTGAAGACTATATTTATTCCAAGATCCTAACAGTGTCAACTTGACAGCCAATATTTCTGGATAATCATGTAAGATACATGAAACTTTTGGGCTCCCTTTTGTTATTAGGAAAATCGATTTTGGGACCAAAGAGTACTCTGATGTATTTGGGGCAGTCACGAATGGCCTTAAGATGTCATAACTAAAGTAATAAGCGGTTAAGCTAAGCGTTGAAGATACACTTTAAGAATTATTCCATAACGTTGTCATCAAATATAGCACCTAATGTAGAAGGCTAAGAGAACAAGAAGCCATGATCTCACCTGGTAATTAATTGCCCTTTTCTCAAGGTCTTTAGGCAACAAAGGATGCTGAGGATACTTCTCCTCAAGGTACTGTACAGAACAAGACACGATGGTAAAACACGGAAAAAAAAGAACGAAAGTTTAATGAATAATTTGAACATTACTAAAGCAGATATCAGCAAAGCTAACACCAAAACTCACCATTAGAATTGCGAAAGAGTCTGCAAGTACTACATCACCGTCTACCAGTGCAGGCACAAACCCAATTGGGTTGATCTTTAAATACTCTAAATTTGAAAAGGAAATAATGTTAGACAAACACATTATAGATGTAATGCCAATCCCCAATTACACTTGATGCAGCAACAAATTCTAAAATCATTAGTACATAATTAGCTAAAAATCTTGAACTCTCTTTACAATTTTCATATTCTAGCAGGATATCAAATTTCCTTGTATGCTAAAAAAACAATTTTATTTTATTTTATTTATTATTATTTTTTAAAACTTTTTGATGCAACAAACTGTTAATTTGCAATGGACATAAAATTGTGACATACTGACATGACATCAAAACAGCTGATGTCAGTTTATTAGTTTACCTGCTATAGATGGTCGCATACATAGGGGCTATTTCTTTTTTGCTTAATCATCCTGGATGGAGAAATTCTTTAAACCAACTAGTAAAAATAGTGTTTCATTTTTGCTTAACACAAAAGAAAATCCTTATTGTAAAAGAGGGCTAAATATGAACTTGTTTCCATCCAGGATGCTTTTGGAAGTTTGTAGTGATTAAAATTTTAATAGTATTTCTTTCTTCTTCGATCGTTGACTTTAGATTGTTACAAAAGATTATGTATCTGGATGAATTGATTTGATTATAAAGTATTATTATATAATTGGAATTTAAGATGTTTTTTATTTTTTCATTATTAGATACAAAATGTAATGTATCATGTATCTGTTCTTTTTAAAGTGGGACTTTGGGAATTCAACTGAATATATTTTGATTTTTTGAGTTTGAATCATTTATTGATTTTGGCTTACAAGTATAACGAGAAGGTGCATATTGATAATGGGCTTATGAGCTTATAATATAAAACATAAGCATAAGGCAAATTCATAAGCTTAACTAACCCCTTATCGCATTTGTTACAAAGTAATTAGCCAACAACAACAAAGTCGTACACTAAAGGAAATAATGAAATATGTTACCGGGGTTATATTGTTCTCCTTTAAGTAAATTAACAGCTTTGTATTCATAATCAAGTCCTGTTACAATCCACACACAAAAACAAATACAGTCATCTAACAAATTTAAATTTATCCTTCTACTATTAACATCAAAATTTAATACAACCCACATTAATAACTAAACAAATTAATAAATGAAAAGACCTTTTAAGTTAAGAGCGATACGAACACGAAAAGCACATGAACTCCTGTGATATGAATATAGTTGCAACTTATTGGGTTGTTCCTGCACATTAAATTATGTCTGTAAGTTTGTGTTTTTTGTCTTAGAGGAAACATAAAAAAAGGTTGTGTGATATTACCATTTTGGATTAAAATTTGAAGTGCAAATGCAGAGAGAAATAACCAATGTACGATGATCAAGATGTCACTTATTTACAATGTATGATGAACAAGTCAACGTTTGTAAAAGAGAACCAATGCATGATGATCAAGAACTAAACAAGTCAACGTTTGTATTAGAGAACCAATGCATGTGGATCAAGAACTAAACAAGCGAATATTTTTATGAGTAAAAAAATATTTTTTATCTACAAACGAATAGGAAAATTTGCATTTCGATCACCCAAAATGTCACTTATTTACAACTTAGAGACACTTTTTGTGGCATATTGACAAATCTAGTACCTTGATTCACATTACTTTTGCCTCATTTTACCCTTACATACCTAATGCATATTTATTTCTCACGTATATAACATTTTATTTAGAGAGAATTGCAAAAATCGTCCCTAAAGTTTGGTCAAATTGCACGTTTCGTCCTGGATGTTTGGAAGTGCAAGGATCGTCTATGTGGGAAACTATTAGGGCAAAATTAGTCCCTGGCCTACATCAAATGACAAAAATACCCTTGTCTCTATAATACTTTTCAGTTTCTTACAGAAAAAATGTAAGTAAAACAGACAAAAACGTAAGAAAATGGACAAAACATATGAAAACGGAAAAAACGTAAGAAAAACGGACAAAAACGGAAGAAAAACGGACAAAAACGTAAAAGAACGAAAAAACGTGAGTAAAATGGATAAAAACATAAGAAAAACGGACAAAAAAGTAGAAAAAAAAACGGACGAAAAATTATAAAAAAGTAATACTAATATTAATAGTTATAGAGACAAGGGTATTTTTGTCATTTGATGTAAGAAACATAGGCACCATTTGTGAAACACAGGCACCATTTGTGTAAGAAATTGAAAAGTATTATAGAGACAAGGGTATTTTAGTCATTTGATGTAGGTTAGGGACGAATTTTGCCCTAAAAGTTTCCCACAGGGACGATCCTTAAACTTTTCAAACATCCGAGACGAAACGTGCAATTTGACCAAACTTTAAGGATGATTTTTGCAATTCTCTCTTTTATTTAGTAGCATGTTACACCTCAACTTCACAAATCCATTCATATCTTGCCCGCTTGCCAAACTTTCCATCATTTATTATTTTTATATTATTTAATTATAAAATAAAAATATTTAATAATATTATTATTAATAATAATAATAACGATAATTTATAAATATTGATGCTTTAAATTATAAAACTTTGAATTCGTAATTCAAAACTTTCTATCCGACTTCCTATGTAATCTGAATTCCCTCACTTGACGTACTTGTAGTGACTGAATTACAATTACATTGAAAACCAAACAGCTTACGTAATGTAATTGAAATTACAATTCCCTGCATTCTGCAAATCAAACAGCCTACAATGTAAACATCTTACAATTACACCCTATACCAGATTAGAGTGAACCAAATCAAGCCTAAGTAATCCAAAGGATTTTAGAGTATTCTCTATGTCCAAATACAATTGTCAAATAGGTTTAAATCACATACATCACGACAATCAAAGGTATTTTGTCTATTGGCATGTAAGGGTGTATCAACTAAAAATTTGTGAGTTAAAGTTTTATTCTAAACATTTGTGAGGGTTTAACATTTTTTTTAACAAAGTGATATGATCTTTTCAGGATTCAGAGAATGAATCAACGATCGATCATATTAACAGGAAACTCAATGAAAAATAATTAATTTCGAATTAATTGGACTGATGATTGTGGATAGTTGTTACAAAGGATTACATAGGATTTGAAGAATGGAAGTGTTTATAAATCAATAGCAAACTACAAATGATAGCTAATTGGTTTTTATAAAAATACAAGTCTAACGGTTCTTTTTCCGCCAAAAGTCGTTAGCTTCATCTTTGACTTTTTCGTTGACTCACGTGCAAGGCACGTGAGTATATCTATACTACATATAAAGGGTGTCTGGTCAAAGTGGAATGTTGAAAGTTGAAAATGGTCACAGGTGAGAGAAATGTATAGTGTAATTAATACTCTTATTAAAATACCTCATTACTTAAAAGTACAATGATTTATTCACATTGTACAACCGATTAAAAGCATATCAATCAAATTAAATACAACAATTAAAACACCACTTACTAAAAAGTACAATAAAAATTTCATAATGTACAATTTAAACAAGCTATAACATAATCCACATAAAATAATTAAATACACTAATTAATGTTATTTTTAAAACACCCTAAAATGAAAAGTACATGGTATTATACACATTATAGAAATTAATAAAACACACAAAACTTCATACAACCTAACAAGTTGATGGTACATTGAAAACTGGACGGAACCAACGGGTTCAACCGGGAACCTGTGTCGCCACTGGTTCGGCTAACCAATAAAAGCCATCTGAAAACGAACTAGAGATGACCCGTTATTATACACATTATACAAATTAATAAAACACACAAAGCTTCATACAACGTAACAAGTTGATGGTACATATAGTTTTGAAAACCGGACGGGACCAACGGGTTCAACCGGGAACCGGTGTCGCCACCGGTTTGGCTAACCAATAAAAGCCATCCGAAAACGAACCAGAGAGGACCCGTTATCATACACATTATATAAAAACGTACACAAACGGACGAAAACACTTAAAAACGGATGAAAATGTATAAATACGGGCAAAACATATAAAAACGTACACAAACGTATGAAAATGTACAAAAAAATATGTGGTGTGTATATTGTGAGATAGTTAGTTTACGGGTTCTTCTAAAATAAAATTAAAAAAAAAAAAAAAAAAAAAAAAAAAAAAAAAAAACTGTTAATGCAATATGAATCCACTAGGGACATTAGATCAATTTGAGACAAACTAGAAGGACGATCCATGCAATTTACTCAAGTATTAAATATGCCACGTATGCATTTTTTCCGGTTTTCAAACTTTTTTCCCGGTAGCCAGTAAACTTATGGGTAGAATAGAACAAAACTTAAAAGTTCATTACATTAAATAGGACAAAAAATAGTACGAGTAATATATTGGTACATTTGAAAATGTACGTTATTATTGTACGGCCAAAACTCTTCTTTTAAAGTTAGAGTTTGTTTAGTTTAAACTCATAGAACACTATGAAATACAACAAAATGTAAGGTTCTAATAAATGACAAGAAATGTTTGTTTTTCGAAGGGCCATTGTATGAATACCCCCTAATACGATGCTAGGAGTGGGGAACAAGATAAGTTGAAAATAAATGAAACGTAAGTAACTTATCTACTCGGAAATTTGCTCTGCAATGCATGATGTATGCTTATGTTAGAGGGTGGCCTATATAAGTAATTAGTGACCAATCGTATTTTAGTCTAAGGAAAATATAGGCTTTGATTCAAAATTATGGGTTGGCCACGGCATACCCTACCACCCACTCCATCCCTGCTGTTTTGTGAATGAAACCATGCACTATATATTTATGATGACGCGATTATTTATATCCACGTGGACCACGTGAAACATAGAAACAATCAAAAACAAGAGATGTAATGCCCGCCGCGTTGCGGCGGGGCTTTTTTTTGGCAGAAATTTTTTTCAGAATAGTGTATTATGCTGTTGATTTTATTAACTTATTTATTGTGTGTCTAGGGTATTGTTATAGGTTTTACATGGTTTTTTTTTGTTGTTTTTTTTTTGCCTTTTTTTTTGGGTTCTATATGTGCATGGAACTGTTTGTAGTCGAATGTATTCTATTGTAGCATTGACTGATTAATAGTAAGTTTGACATTTAGAATTTCAAGATGATGTAATTGATTTATCACATCAGGCAGTAATGGTTTGCAATTTCGGGAGTAAGACTGTGTGTTATGTTTTTTTGGGGAAGGGTAATAGTATTTTTTTATTACTTGTGGCTTTTGGCTGTGGCTATTTAGGGGGTTTTGAACATGTTTTCATTTGCCATTTCCTTGTGTTATTTAAATCATTGTTAGTGTCATGGATAATTTGGTTAGACTTTTAGAGCTAGCTTATTCTGCTGGTTCGGTTTCTGCTGTTGAAATTATGCGTTTGGGTTTTCAGAGGGAGGTTCAGGAGGAGCGAGGTTGGTTTTCTTTTTTGTATAGTTGTGTGTGCATGTTGCTGATCGGGTGGCTTACTTGAATGATATTATTCAGGAATTGGAATTTTGTATCGATGATATGTCTGTTGCTCAGCTAGTTGTGGAGTTAAGAAGTGGTGATGGTTTAGTGTTTGCTGATGCTATTATGTATTTTAAAGCTATTCATGATTTTGAGGCGGAAAAGTTAGCGAATATGCAGCTTTTCTTGCAAGCGTCTGCAGGTCACTTTGGTCGTCGTATGCAGTTTCTTGCTAGGTTTAACGCTATGTAATAATTGTTATGTCGTTGGGTGTTTAAGTAGGTACCTTTAGGTTTACTATTTTATGTGTCTATGTGCGTGACTGTTCTGTTTTAGCTTTATGTTGTAGTTGTTTGTCATGTCCGAGTTGTGTATCCAGATTTTTTTTGGCTATTTATGTTTTAGTTCTTTTGTTGTTAATGTATTTTTCTTTTATTTTTTTTCCTGTCGTAGTGACCAGGTTTGGGGGGCTGTTTACTAAGAATATAGGCCTCCGCAGTGTAAACCAATTGATAACTTTTTTCTGTAATTTTTTTTTTCAAAAAAAAATATTGAAGAGTTTTAGATGCAAATCATTATGAATTTATTTTTTTATATCGAGGTGTAAAAAATATTTGGAAAAGAATTGCAGGGGGCGGTTCACGGGTATAACATTTGTAATTTCATGGTACACCCATGGATTAGCCATTAGACTTCTGTCCGATCTATTAAACAATGGGTCTTTTTGATTATGGTTTTTGGGTATCTTAAATTTATTATGTTTTATTTGAAGAAAAAAAAGAATAAAATTAGTAGGATTTATAAAGTATTTTGAATTGTATATTTAACGATGAATGATGTATTAATTGCTGTTTATTAGAGTATTTAAGAAATTGTAGGTATAGTAATGTGATAGAATAAATTAATATATAAGAGAGGGCATAGAGCGGGTAGCGGGAATCGAACCCGTATCGCTAATTTGGAAGGTTAGGGGTTATAGTCGACGCCTATTCATCATTTTTAACGTCTCTAATTAGAACCCGAACATGGAAATGGAAGAAGTTATTCAATTCAAAACGACTCACTTTCTAGGTGATCTCTCTAGAAGTGCGCAATTATAATAATCTTTTTGGTTACTTCGTTTTGTATTTCTATTTCAGAGGATGTTAAGGAAAAATATTTTATTTCCATCGAGCTAAAATAAATTGTTGATGCCTGTAGTAAGGTAAGTACATTTTTTAATTATCAAATTTCTTTTTTTTTTAGTTTATGTTTTAGTTGTTGTGTTTCTGATGTATTTTTCTTTAAATGTTTTTCTCTTAGTAGATGTTTTCTTATCATTTTGTTTGTTATGTTTTTTTTTCTTTATCATTTTTTTGTATGCAAAATGATATAAATTAAAAGAATATTGATTTAATTTATGGAAAATGATATAGAATACATTTTTTAGAAACTAATATTGGATAGGGTTGGTAAATACTATTTTTGCTACATATGACACATGTTTTTGCAAGTTGTTATTAGTCGATTGTATATTTATTTTCTTTTCTCGCTAGTATCTCCTTTTTTTTGGTTCACAAATTTACTTATCGTTTCTAAAAACCCGTGGTTTTTATTTATTATTATATTTTTTTATTAATTTACATCTTCGTTGTTGTTAGTCGGGGATAATAATGTAACAGCTGTGTCTCTATTATTCGCACCACAACATCCTTCTTGTACGTGTGTCTCGCCTAATCTATGGTTTTAGTTAGTGGGTTATCATTGTTGCTTATCTACTTGTAATTTCCTTAATTGTTTCATTTCGGTGGTGCATTATCTACTATTTAAGGCTAATCCGGAATGTGTGTGGGTTTTGAAATCGAGAAGGCTGCGTGCTTCAGGAGTGTTGGTAGATCCACCAACGCGCCTAGATGACGGCGTTTTGTGATTAGGGCAGCTGCCCGGTGTGCCCTAATTTGATTGAGGTATGTTTGCCTTATCCTTTAATTAATGTCTTTTGTTTGCTAGTCTTTCTCTGCTCCTATAAAAAGGGTTCTCTGTGTTTTATTATCTATAGCTTCGTGTTAAAATAGTTCTGTCATTAAGTGTCGTAGTTATGGATAATCATGTTGTTAATGGTGGTACTTCTATTAGTGATAGGTTGGCCCGTGTAGCTAATTCGCCAGATAGGGGTAGGCATTTCTATTTGTTCTTTGAGCGGTATAGGTTTGTTCTGTTGAATGGGCAGCCTGATGATAGGCGTCATATAACTCGTGAGAGGGTGTTGCTCCAGCAGTTACAAGCCTATCTTGCAGAGCTGCAGGGGTCTGAGGATTCTGTTCTGATGACCCATACATTCGCGCTCATTAATGCTGATTGCTATTGTTGAACAACGCATTCGTGCGTATGGACGCAATGTTGCTGATGCAGGGCGAATGGCTGGGCTTCTCATGGATTATCTTGGAGACGTGATGCACCTGTAGTATTGTGCTCACATGTGCTACAGTCAACTGATAATATGTTTATGTAAATAGGTGTGGTCTGTTATGTATTAGTGTTAAGGTGTCTATGTTGTATATATTGTCTGTAGTTGTAAGTTTTGTATGTGTTTGTGGTTTGTGATGGGTGGTAGTGTTTGTTTTTTGGCTGCTCAGCTTGTTCGATGGTCGTAGTTGGTGATGGAGGACGTGTTTTTTGCTGCTGAAGTGGTGGTAGTCAGTTTTTTGGTTGTAGGTCTTGCAGTTATGTTATGGCTTTAAGCCATGATTTGTAATGCCTATTTTGTTAGGCTGCAAGGTTCTTTGTGTTAATATGTATGTAACTGGTATGTGTCATTTTACACATACCTTTATACCTAATTTTCGGACCAAAACGACCAAAAAACCGAGCCAAAAACGCAAACACGAGCGCGGGATTTGGAAAGAGTGAATAAAAGCCGAGCCCGGGAAGCATTTTTCAAGCCTTGATCTTATTTGAGCTAAGATGTCATAATCTGCCCTTAAAGAATTAAAGATTGTCAAGAAAAGCCCTTGAATCAAGTTTATCAGATTTGCAAAAGAGGTCCTTGGATTTTCAGACTTGACATTTTTAGTCCTTGAAAATTTCATTTGATAAATCCATTTCTACTTAATCCAATCCTGGTCCAAGTTCTTATACAAATTCAATAAACCTAAAACCCAATAAACCCAAAATATAAACACCAGCCCACTCCCACATAAACCCAAATCCCAACCCTTATAACCCATAACCCGGCCTACTCACCCTTGTCACCACAACCCGACCCAACCTTTATAACCCACGGTCAAATAAAATAAAAAATATACCCCGTACCCTTTCCCTCCACCCAATTTCCCCTTTTCCCCAGCTTATGAACCCTAAATCACCCTTTCACAAAATTACCTCGTATTAAGGGTAATTAAGACAATTCACAGTACCCTGACACACCCTGACAACGAGAATGTCACGTGGCAGCAATGGATTAGAGGGGACGCGTCACAAGGCTGATTCAAGAGCTGTGATTGGTGCACAAATGTCATAAGGGATCTTAAAGGCATATTCCATGGGAGATACTCGTTTCTGGTTGTTTCTGAAGCCACCTCTCAGCTCCTATATAGCACTCCTCACCTCTCACTTGAGGCTGTTAGATAGTTAGTCTTAGGAGTAGGAATATGTGAATTTTAGAGGTAGCTAGTAGTTTCTTAGCTGTAGCTTATTGAATTTATGTTTAAACGTATTGTACTCAGTTAAAATTTTAATAAGATTTAAGTTTTTCAATTAAATTCAGTGTTATTTCATTTTCAAAGCAAATAATTGTTTTCAAATCTGTTTTCAAGTCTTTACTTAGTGATTCTCAATAGCTCATTCAAGCTAACCAATAGCTTGAAGTTAGATTAGTAGTTATATCTGCTATTAATTACACTATTGCCTTCAGTCAATGAAAGTCAAAGTTTGTTCATGATGGTGATTCTGGAAATTTTGATGTTAGCTCCATGGTTTCTGGTGTTGTATTGGCCTATCTAAAGATAGGCATTGTTCAAGTTAAACCTCTGTTGAGCTGAGGTCATCTTGTAAGTTTACTTTTCCAATTTTTAGCTTATTATTGCATACCTGAGTTGAATTAGTGTGGATCTGTGGTAGTTGTTGCTGTTAATCTCTGCTTATATTGTTTTGTTATTGCTTAAACTAGTTGATATAATCATTTCTTAGTTTGTTATTACTTGATTCTTAAGTCTACTTTGTTAACTGCCTTAATTTGCATCATAGCTTAGCTTGCATAATTGTTGTTCTTATCTGTATTTTAGTGCTTCATTTGGTTCATTTCATAAGAGCATAAGCTGATTTTAGCATTTCATAGCTTAATTCATAAAGTTGCTTCATAAATAGTTTTCAACAGTCACTTTAGGACTGTTTGGCACAATGAACATTTGTGAGTTTAAGACCTATTTGACCATTTGCTTATATTGGTTTAGCTTCCATTTGATAGTAGTAGCATGTTTTAAGTCATAGTCGGCATTTTAATATAGTTTGGTAGAAATTGAACTAGCTTTCCAAAAGTGATTTCACATAACTGTCTCAATAAATAGATTTTACCTAATCTTTGAACTTTGCATTTGGTAATTAGTTAACTGCATATTCTCACTTAAATCTAGTTCATATAGGTTAAAATTCATTTCTATATTAGTACTTTTGCATCTAGCTCACTTTTACTCAAGTTCTTTACCAAAAGTTTACAACAGTCACATTTCTTACTTCAGGTTCAATCAGCTTTTTCTAAGATCAATTTTAGCCATAAATTGTTAATGGAAAAACTTGAGAATTGTTTCTAGGATAAGTTTTGCAGCTGAACTTCATTTTTAAACAAGTTTTACAAGTTTTCTATTCCATTTGCTTTTCCAAATCAAGCCTGCAACAAGACTATTTGGACTGTTTGGTGCCCTGCACCTCAGTCATATTTGTTTCTTTATTGTTTCTCTTATACTTATTCTTTTGCCGTAACTGCTTGAATTTTGGTTTGTAGTTAGTTAGTAGTATGGATTTGATAAATCATAGCTTACTTTGCATTTTCATGATCTTTAGATTAGTCTAAGTCAGCTTGCTTTGTTAACTTGCAGCCTAGTATATGGATTTGTATGCTGAATTTAGGCTTAATTGAAGTTCAATTGCTGCTGTTGATTTAGGGCTTTTCATGTTTTTGAATTGTCAGCTAGGTAGTCTCACTTTTGCCCCCATTAGTTTCAATGGTAGAGCTTATTTCACTGCTTATTTTAGGCTGCAAAGTTAGGGATAATTAGATGCTTTTGCTGAATCTTCTTTGTGACTGTAGTTGTTCCAATTGGATTGAGATCTCTGTTCCTTTGCTTGTTTTGTATTCAATTGAATGTGTTTCAGCTTATTACTCAGTCCAGAGTTTTTCATTTTCTATTTGTGCTTAATTGATGCTTATAGTTAGAGCTTGTTTCACTCTTTTTGCTGCTTGTACTTACATCTGAGTTCCAGTTGATTTGATTTGCATGCATTTGTACTTATTTGAGTATTAGGCAACTTCTCAATCAATTTCATTCAGTTTTATCTCAAGTGCTTATTTTTAAGCACTTGAGATAAGCTATTTTCAGCCAATTCAACAATTTTAAGCTGTTTTTCAAAAATCTTTCTTTTACAGTAGCTTTAGAATAATATTTTAGATTTTCCATAAAAATTCCAGATTTATTTGACTTGTTTTACTATTTCTTTTCATTTTTAAATAGTTTTTTTAGAATAATAAATCATTTTTAAATACAAAATAAATCACAAAAAGACAAAAATATTTTCTGATTTTATTTTTTAAATTTCATTTTCAGTTTAATAAGATTTTTAGAAAATAATTTTTTAGAATAAATCTTTCATTTTATAATTAGTTTGAATTTCTTTTATTAAATAAAAATACAAAAATAGTTTTTAATTCATATTAAATAAATAAAAAGCAAAAAAAATATTTTTCTTTTTCTAAAAATTCTTTTTAGTTGTTTAAGATTTTTCGAAAATTGTTTCACAATTTTATGATCATTTTTAAATAAAAGTCGCGTTTTATTTTGTACATTACGTTTTAAATTCGCATTTGAATTTCCGTTTTTAGTTTTTAGATCATTGTGCATATATAGCTTGTACTTTGTGCATTATTAGTCATTTCTTATCACTATTTGAATTTCAATTTCACTATTTTCACTTTTTCACTTTTCACAAACACGGTTTCTCAAATCACGATTAACGAGATTCCATTTAACCTTCGCACGGACACGACCCGGGTAATTTCTTATTTGTTGAGAAATTGCTTGGATATATACGATACTATTCACGACACATCAAGTTTTTGGCGCCACTGCCGGGGAAGATTGAAGTGAATTTTGGTTTTCGTTTTTGAAAAATCGTTGTTTTGAAAAACCTTCCTTGTATATATTTTCTTATAAAAAATAAAAAAAAATCAAAAATATTAAACACTTTTCCTAAAGTGTTTCCAAAATACCAAAAATATAATAAACATCCTCGCTCTTCCATTGAAGGAGGGGTGTTGTAAACCAAATAAGTTCAAACGCAAAAAGAGATCGTGAAATTATTCGTTTTCTGATTACTTTAATTCTACAACCAACTCCCTCGTTGTACGTAGATTTGAAGGAAACGATTTCGGATGACGAATCGATCACAAAAATAAGAAAACAAAAGAAAAATACAAAAATATTGTAATTATTGAGTTTTCTTTTATAAAAACCCAAAAATATTTTCATTTTTAAAAAATTTTGTTTTTCATTTTGTTTTCCAATTTCAAAAACCCAAAAATATTTTCGTTTTCAAAATTGATTTTCACTTTTATATTAATTCGTTTTTACGTCATAAAATCCAAAAATATTCTTCTTATCTTCTTAAACGTTTAATTCTTCTTCTCTAATCCTCTAAACCGATAATTCTTTCTCTTTCTCATCTTATGTTTAATTCTTATGGATCCGATTTGTGTTAATTGTGGAGAACCGTTCTTTGAAGGTTCGTGTGTTTGGTGTACGTGTGAACAATGTGGTAGTGATATTCATGACGGCGTTTGTTGGTTTTGTAATTCTCCCGATTATGTTCAAAGGTCAATCCTTCAAAACGTTCCCGATTATTATCCAACACCACCACCACCTTCGTTCACTTGCTTTAATTGTGGAAATCCATCCGACGAAGGATTACCGTGTGGACAATGTTTTTGTAATTAATGTGGATACACGAATTGTATGTGTTACGTCCCGAGTGCTGAAAAGTCTTACGCTTGTGATACGAGTTTTGATAATTATCCTCAAAACGATTTCAATCTTCCTTTCCAAAACTCTTGTGAGCAAGTACCGTATTATAATGGTGAATCATTTCAAAGTTCATCAAATTTTGAAAATTGTGGGGGATCATTTGATAATTCTTATTTTGAGCCTAATTCGAGTTACGATTCTCATGGTTTTAACCAACCCCCACAATTATCGTTTGAAGATAGAATGCGCGAAGAAGTTAGATTATTTGAGATCAATCATAACCCGCAGGGAAAGTCGATGGAGGAATTACTTGCCGAGGAAAGAGCGTCTAATCCTTATAGGTCTTTCATTTATTATGATTCCGACGACGATGATGAGAAAATTACGATCGTTCTTAATCCTCACAAAGCTTCCGTTGTTTCTCCCGTAGAACCCGAGGACTCTCTGAAAATGGGGGACGAGCATCTTAACACTATTCCGGCAACGGAATCGGACGAATTCAATAAGTCTAGTGTTGAGAGCCTTGTCCCAATCCCAAGTGAGTCCGGGGAAAATTCTAACGGTGATTCTCTTGATATATCTGAAGATAATTCCGTGAAATCGAATTCAAATGATGATGATACGCTTACGGTTGAGGATGTTCCGAACAAAAATATCACTATTAATTCGAACCCTTCTTTTGAAACCGTTGAACCGAATAATATACCGTTTGATGATAACGTTGACAATGATGATGTTGAAAGTTATTCGGATTCTCACAACGAGTATACTACGAATGATGACGACTCTTATCACAACGAGTATACTACGAATGATGACGACTCTTATGGAGATATCGATGATGTTGAGGAATCACGTTCCGATTATGAGTTCGAGGAGATAAAGGATTTTGACCTTGATGACGATGAGATTAAAGATGATTTACTCCGTGAAAAGTTATCCAATATCAATCTTCTTATTTCAAAGATCGAAGCTTTAAAAAATCCGACTCCGTCTTCTGATTCTATGATTACCTCTTCATTTCCTATCCCCGTTATGGATAGTGACTTTTTACCCGAGCTTGAAATTTTTCGATTTGAAGAGACGAGTAGTGGCAATCCCACTATTCATACTGATATCTCTCTTCCGGATTACGAGTGCTTTCATTTTGAGATAGACTCTTTACCTATTTCTGATAATCCGTCACGTGACCCTCTTTTAGAGGTTGTCGATCGATTTCTTNCTTATCCTTTCTATCTTCTTTCTATTTTCTTTTCTAATGTGATGTGAGGAGGTCTACCTCTTCCATTTCTCGTGTTTTGTGGTTGATTGTGTATGTCCAGGATTTTCCCCGATTTATGAAGACTCTTGTGCTCGTTGTTTTCTCTCAACTCGAGTTTCATCATTCGTTGCTCATCCATATATCCTAATCTTATCGACTAACGTTATCTTTGGCATACTTAATAAACGGCCCTAGATTTTTGTTAGGATTACCCTTACCTTTAAAACATTGAGGACAATGTTTATCTTTAGTCTGGGGGGGGGGGGTTAATCTTCGATTTGATTTGAACTTGCACTTTCACCTTTGTCGTTTACTCTCGCACCCCCGTTTTTCCTAAAAAATTAAAAATTTGAAAATTTTGAAAAATTTCAAAGAAAAAATGTTGAAAATGTTGTGAAAAAGAACAAAAAAATGTGAAAGTTGAAAATTATGCAAAAATATAATAAGTGTTTTGACACCGTGTTGACTTTTTTGTTGGCGAGAGTAGGAATAAAATTTTGACTTGACCGGGCGTGTTGAGCCCTAGCTTGTTCCCTTAAACAATGATGATCACATAAGCTTTTGCTAGTCTTGTACACAAGGAGCTACTCTTTTGTCGGCTCCCGTACTTGACTTTTAACATGCATGGTTTTAAGAGCTTTCGCTAGTCTTTTACATAAGAAGCTAGAAAATGCGAATTCTTTTACTAGAGTTTGCAAGTTTCCGTAATTGACTTTAAATATGCGTGGCTAGAGTTCGCTAGTCTTATGTTTATGTTTTGTGTTCTTGTTGTTATATTGTTTTTTTCTTTCTTTGAAATTTAGCTGCACACCAAGATAATGACATATATATGATTCCATTAATCTATGATGATTGAGGATTATTTCAGTAGATAATGGTTGTGATGGAAAAGCCAGTGTTTTTATTGTGGTTTTGGTTACGATGCTACCTATTAGTGTTTATGTGGTTTTGCATATGAACATGGTAACCGTTGTGTATTACTTTTTGTGTTTTTATTTTGATAATTTGGTAACTGTATTTCCGAATTAGCTGTCATCCCGTTCTCAGTGTTTTTGTTTTTTGGTTTCCGCCTTTTTTTTTATGGTTGGTATGCTGTTGGTGTTGATTACATTAGTATGCTGCGAGATTTAATATTGTGTTTAGAATAGAACCTTTGTTAGGGACAACGGGTATATATTCACATGAGNACGGAGCGAATCCCTTGGAAAGACGAAAAGTGACGAATGGCGGATTACTACTTCATCTATCGTTTTCACATCAACAAAGACAAAGATCAAAGAACGATGATATATATTTCTACAACTATCATTTTGGAAGACGTCTAAAGCTATCAAAGTTAACATTCACAGTTTGAAGAACAAAAGACGTCTCAAAGAAACCTCGATGACCGTGACAAAGTTCTATCCATCAACAAATCTCCATGACCGATCCTTAGGGGGAGATTGTTAGGATCATAGTTTTCAACTATTCAGTCAAGTCTCGGTCATTCCAATAAATGTAATAGGTTGCTAGTATTATCACTTTTATTTACGTTTTAGCTTAATACTCGTATGGTTATAAGACGAGTCCAATAAGTGTCCAATGGGCCTTGAAAGCCCATGACATAGAAGATAGGGAAGGAAGGGAGTGTTGCCCTATCCCTCTCCTATAAATAGGACACTATGTAACTCTTTTATTTTGTTGGTTAATTTCATATCTTAAGGAAACTCTTGTTCTTTCATCTTTCATATTGATCTTAATCAACCAAGTCTATTTCTCATCTCATTTCTTTCATTTGAATACTTGTGTTTACTAATATGGTGACCTAACACATCCTCAACACTTGAAGAGCCGATGATAACCTTTCTTTATTTGTATTTGTACTTGTAGGAAATGTTGTAAGTAATCCCTTATGTCGCCTCATTGGGGGAAGATTGTTAGAACCTGAGTTTATGGTTCTAACACGTAAATGGAACGACATTTACGGGATTACATTAGTTATCCTATTTAAGCCAAAACACAAGGACTTGTTACGTAATATTCCAATAGTTGTTATGTGTTAGGCTATATTAGCCCTCCTAGACTTCACTAGGAGGGTGAGGCTTGTGTGTGTAACTTATCATTTTCCTTTCATTCAATAAAACACATAGTTTTCCCTTCTCTCTCTACTTTCTCTCTCTAACAATGGAGGTCATCTTCTTCCATATAACCCGACCTCCCGAATCCATAAATCAACATAAACTACGGTCCTAACAAAAATTTAAATTCATATATTTATTATGAATTAAACCTTTTCCTTTATTACCAAAAATGTTTTTCAAAAATATATAATATGTTTATATGATTTAACAAACTTTGTAATAATTAAATAAACATCCCTTTGATCATAAAATGTATTAGACATTTGTTTATTCATACCTTAAGTGATTTAGTTGTATAAAATGATATAAACTAACTTAATACTTGTTTACGTAGTAATTTTACGTTTAATGTTTTTACATTTTGTGATCGTCAAAACATAGAGATATTGAAAAATGTAAACAACGTTTTTATGCATTATTTATATCAACAATCTCCCCCTTTTTGATGATTACAAAATCTAAACTCATTAAAACAAAAATTAAAATATATATAAGTATTTAGTGAGTTTATATCACTTCTCCCCCTTTTTGTTAGCATCAAAAATGTTATTCCGATGAGCTTGGAGCTCCCCCTTGACGTATACTCCCCCTCATTTTGAGGTCATAAAAGAAATCGAGATATGGAATGCTTGCAAAAATATTTAGAGCACAAACAATATATAGAATGCATGTAATACATATAGAGCAAGAGAACTAAATTAAATTCATTGAAGTAAAACAAAATAAGCATTCATTAATAGAATTATTAAAAATAGATTATGTTAAAGACATAATCTTTGGTACATAAGCATACATTTATGCTTTTCTTAGTAAACTACACTTAGAAGATACTAAGTTGCCATCTTGAGGACTCTTGGACTTGCTTGGGGTACAAAAGGTTTTTGGTGATTTTATTGAGAAGCATGGAGGTTTGGTTTAGTGATTTGATGGTGATGGGTATGGAGTGGAAGGATTGGTTCTAGGGATATTGTATCGAATTAGTGGAGGTATTGGATGAGGACGAGTGAGGAGATATTCAATCCAAGAAATATCTTCACTTAGGTCGAGGATTTGTTTTTGTAGGAAGTAGCAACAAGGACAATAGTAGGTGTGGTTGGTGACTTGATCCAAATTGAGTGAGTGAGGTAAACAATTTGAATATGGAGATGAGGGAGGTTTGTCCAAGTTGCGTTGTGCAAGATGCATAGCATTGAGATCACGAAGATCACGAATTACATTGAGTTCTTCACGGAATTTTTGCTTTTCCGTGGCATTGTGGAATGAACCATTTGGTTGAGGTGGATGGAGTTGAGTTGTGTAGTTTTGAGTGAAGTTATAATTTGATGATTGACCAAAGATATATGGATCATTGTAGTTGGATGAAGGTTGAGATGTGTGACTTGGGATGATGGTGGATGTTTGGCCATTGTTGTAAGGTTGGTAGTATGGTTCATAGAGATGACCTTGTGGATTTGGATTGAAGTTTGGGAAGTAAGTGGTTGGAGGTGTTGGTTGGTTTTCAATTGCTTTGGTTGTGGTGGCATTGTTTTGAGGGCTTGTTTTTCTCCTCCAAGTGGATTTTTCGGTCATCCTTGCTAGCCTTGAGGCCTTTGATTTTGGTTTGTTGGGAGAGGTCATGGTGGAGTGAATGATGATTTATGATGATGAGGGGTATTTATAGTGTGATGATTATGTGTTTATGGAAGGATAATATGTGTTGGATTTGATGGACAAAATGTGTTTGTGAATTCAGGGAAATGAGGAATCAAAATAGGTTGAAATGGGCTAAAAAGCAGAAAGCAAACAGCAAACCTCGCCCTACAGATGGCCGGCCCCCTTAATTGGTGGCCGGTCCCCTTAATTTTAAGGGGGCCGCCCCTTTGATTTAAGGGGGCCGCCCAGGCCTGAGGACTCAGGTTGCCAGAAACAGGTTTTTGGTAAAGTTTTTCCAGAAAGATGTTTGTTTTGGGGTTTGGTTTTGGGCAAGACCAACTCTTTAGGCAACTAGGCAAGTATTTTCATAGTGGAATTTACATGAAAAGCATACATGCAAGCAAATAAACATATAAACATAATTAAGCATGCATATTAAGCCAATAAACAATTAAGCAATTAATATCACCTAAAGCAACTAACTTAAGTGAAGGCACCTATTAGTGGCAAACTAGTGATGGAACAAATGTGACAATGAAGTTCTTGATTTTGTTCTAGTGTGTGCCTATATGAAACAAATGTGGAGTAAAGATTGCTTCGACTCCTATGAAAAACAAATTATCCTAAGAAACAATCTTTAGTCTCCTTGAATTAACTTTGCTCACTTCTAAATGTCATATATAAGTATACATTGGATTATATACTTATAGATAACGAGAGTGAGACTATTATGCATGATTTTAGAAAAACGTTTTTATCATTATTCAACAATGAGTTTTCCTAATCGTGAGAATGATTTTGAAATGAATTGAGGTTTTCCTTGAAAGTATAATTATGCAAACAAAATATCTCAATTCCTGATTTTGTGCAAAATAGAATCCTAGACTCAGATTTGAGAAGAAAGAAAGAAAGCAAAGAAATCTTTCCCATCAGCTGGCCGGCCCCCTTAAAGTGAGGCCGGTCCCTTAATTTTAAGGGGGCCGCCCTTATAACTTTAAGGGGTCCACCCATCTGACACTTAAAAGTGTCCAGAATTTTGAAACTTTCAGAAAGTTTTGATCCTTCAAGAAAATTCAATCAATTTGTTCCATCATTCCTAATCCTAAACGCAAGTGGTTAAATAATTCATGCTTAAGGGGCTTAGTAAATATGTCGGCAATGTTATCTTCCGAAGCTACCTTTTCTATTGTTATGTTTCCCTTTTGAACATTGTCCCTAAGGAAGTGATGACGTATTTCTATATGTTTAGTCCTAGAGTGTTGAACGGGATTCTTACTTAAATCTATAGCTCCTTTGTTATCGCACATAATAGGGATATTTTCTAACCTAATGCCATAGTCTACGAGAGCTTGTTTCATCCATAGTGCTTGTTGAAATGCTTTTCCGGCGCTTACGTATTCGGCTTCGGTGGTAGAAATAGCAAGAGCGGTTTGCTTCTTTGAAAACCAAGATGTTAAACAACATCCCATAAACGTGCAAATACCGCTAGTGCTCTTTCTATCTACGTAGTCTCCCGCATGATCCGAATCCGCATAGACAATGGTTTCTATGCCGGATCCTTTAGGATACCATAATCCTAAGTGTATAGTGCCTTTAATGTATCGGAAGATACGCTTAACCGCTTCTAGGTGAGAGGTTTTGGGATCCTCTTGAAAGTGAGCACAAAGGCAAACACTAAACATGATATCGGGTCTACTTGCCGTTAAGTATAGTAAACTACCTATCATTCCTCTATACTTAGTGTTATCTACGGACTCACCTTCTTCATCTCTTGTGAGTTTAATTTCCGTGGACATGGGTGTCTTAAGTGGCTTAGAGTCTTCTAGTCCAAATTTCTTAAGCATTTCCTTAATGTACTTAGATTGATTAAAAAATATTCCATCTCCTAATTGTTTTATTTGTAATCCTAGGAAGAAGTTTAGTTCACTCATCATACTCATCTCAAACTCATCATGCATGATTTTGGCAAATTCATCACACATTTCTTGACAAGTCGATCCAAATATAATGTCATCGACATATATTTGAACAATGATGATATTTGGGTCACTTCTTTTAGTGAAGAGAGTGTTGTCTACCTTTCCCATGGAATAATTATGTTTAATCAAGAATGCTTTTAGTCTATCATACCAAGCCTTTGGAGCTTGCTTAAGACCATATAAAGCTTTCTTTAGTTTGTAAACATAATCAGGTTTTGCGAAGTCAATCAATCCTGGAGGTTGTGCCACATATACCTCCTCATTGATAAAACCGTTAAGGAATGAACTCTTCACATCCATTTGGTATAACTTAAAGTCTAGGGCGCAAGCATAGGCTAAGAGTATTCTAATGGATTCTAATCTTGCTACAGGGGCATAGGTTTTGTCATAATCAATTCCTTCTTGTTGATTATAACCTTGGGCGACTAACCTAGCTTTATTCCTAGTTACTATTCCATTTTCATCTAATTTATTTCTAAATATCCATTTAGTTCCTATTATGGTAACATCCCTAGAATTTGGGACTAGTTCCCAAACATCATTTTTTTTAAATTGATTTAATTCCTCTTGCATAGCCATAATCCAACTTTCATCCTTTAAGGCTTCATTTATATTCTTAGATCCTATTATTGACACAAAACAAAAGAAGTTATTATTATCTTGAGCTTGTGATCTAAGTGTTCTTTTATTTAGGTTACCTATGATGTTGTCTAATGGATGTGACTTAGATTCCTTATATTTACAACTTTGTTTTCTTCTAATGTTTCTATTTCGTTATCATTTCCTAAAGGTTTATTTTTACTAACCTCAATAGCTTCTTCCTCAATCACATCATCATCATCTAAGGGTAAGGTTTTTGGTGGTGGAGGAGTTTCATCAAAGGTTACATTTAAGGATTCTTCTACTTTCATAGTGTGTTTATTTAAGACTATGTATGCTTTACTATTTTGCGAATATCCTAGAAAAATTCCTTCGTATGACTTAGGGTCGAACTTAGTGAGGTAATCTTTTGTATTAAGAATAAAACATTTGCTTCCAAATACCCTAAAGTAGCCTATATTTGGTTTTCTACCTCTTAATAACTCATAAGGAGTTTTTCCTAGAATTCGTCTAATAGACACCCTATTAAGTATATATGT
>LBNU01005261.1:0-14818 GCA_014162995.1 Artemisia annua | reverse complement strand
GATCCACGAAATAGTAGCCTGTTTAGAGTGTTAGGTTAACATCCAATAGTTGGCCTCACATAAATATATATAATTAGCATTGGCCTGAGATCTCATGATTTATCAAGTTAAAAGTTCCATAAATATATTTTCTAAAGTTTTTATAAGTGAAATTTATCCTTTCTGAATTTGAAACTTTAACTCTTTGACATTGAAAGTCAACTTACAGTTACTTTCTTTCAAAGGGATTGTATTTTACTTGATGTAGTAATGAATTATTGAAAGATGGTGGACAGATATTTTGTGTTAAAACTTAAAATACCACATTGTTCCATTTTGGAAAGAATATGTATGATGTATCTATAAAGCTTTTAACGTGTTCAACGTGTGACCTTCCAATTGTTACTTCGATTAGGGATAGTTTCTTTAACCAAACCATTTTTGTTTTTGGGCCATCAGTTTTAAAATGGGCGTCCTTTGTCACCTCCTTGTGGGTTTTCTGCCTTGTTAAAATTTAGACTAAATGGTGCTTCCTGAAGGTAGCCAAGCACCTTTTGTATGTTTCTACTTTTTCGTGCTTTTATCTCATAGAATCATGGTTCTTTAAGTTCGGACAGGACGGCATTTACTTATCTGTTTATTAAGTTTCATTCAGAAAATGTTTAGCGATTATTAGAGGCTATGACTAGATGATTTTTCTTTCGTTTTAAGATAAGAGAGTTATAAAAAAAGTTTAGTGTTAGGGTGTTGCGAGAGCCTTTCTAGTGCTACTACATCTGCTGTCTAATCTCTCATCCTCCTTCACGATTGTCTTGTAATCGTTAACTTCTGTTATTTACTTATATGTTAACTCCACAAATAATTTGCAGGGATGGAAAGGCTCTTCAAGAGAAGGCTGCTAAGAAAGCCGCACAGGCTGCAGGGAGTGGTGATGCCGGAGGCAAAAGCACCAAGAAATAACAGAATGTTTCTACATGGTTTTATTTCAATGAGTGATTGAATCATGGGCAAATTCAAGTTTCATATTACTTAAATCAAAAGATTTATAAACATATTTCAAATTATGTTTGTATTGTTCTGTTTGATCAAGACACAAACCTGTTCTATATGCACGCTTCAACTTCGTGAGTCGTTATTGTGCAATATAGTTTGCAAATTGCAATAGATCTTGGTGGTCATACCGCTATGAATCTTTAATTCTTACGTAGCTCGTATTTAATAGATTTGCAGCACGTATGCTATGTTTTTATTGCTGTGTAATGTGCCTCAGCTACTCGAGCAACTAATCTGTCAAATTCCGTAATGCGACAGCTCATTTTTGGCTTAGTATATATAATAGGTCAAACACGCTATAAGCCAATACAACTATGTCATGCCGATGGCTTCTAGTTTCAAGATGTAAAAATAATTGTTTGCAAGATGCTGAAACAACTCTCTATGTTGCTTTAATCGCAAAAGGGTTTTAAACGTTAAAAGAAACAAAAGATTGCAACCACGCAGGATTCTGCAAATTGCAAATGGCTTAAAATTATGATCGATTTTTCGAGCTTTTTTATCTTCTCGCCGGTTTATGAAATGAAATGCATTTCGTGAAACCAATACTTGAATCTAAACCTCTAGGTTGATTGAATACCGCTACACCAAATGCCCCGTGATCAGTGGTGGACCCAGGAATGTTGAGGACGGGGGCAAATTTTATTATTATTATTATTATTTATTTATTTTGATTATTATTATTTTTTTGAACAAAAGTCGTTGTGCACACAAAAATAAAGATAGTGGACCTTCTTCTTTTCAATAATAATTCAATTGCACACAATAAATTCATTCTAATATTTCTCAAAGAGCATTCGAAAGCAACTACTTACATAAACTAACCGCGCTAAAAAGTATCATTTAACCATGTAAATGTTGCTTTACATACATGCTCGTGCACATTTTCTTGAATCAATTCGCACACGTGAGCTACTTCAATAGAAAACGCACTAAAATTACTTGTATATGAAAATGCATTAACATAATACATATAACAATCACCTAAATATGTAAGAAACAAAGAAAATAGTTGGTATCCCAGTCTTTGGTTCCATTTATCTGAGTATGCATTATCTTGTGTGACTTTCATGGTACGTGCGTATGATAACTAAATTAAGAAAAAAAGAAGACCGGGTTAATTACAAAGATCTAAAAGATGTGTGAATCATCCCCAAAATGTTGCAAAAGAGAATTTACATACCGTAACCAACAATCAAAGATCTAAAAGTTGTGTGAATCGTCTTCAAATGTACATATTAAATGTAATTTTGGCCGGTTTATATAGCATGAATTAGGTTAAATCATTAATTATTCTTACAACCTTTCGCAACCCTTGCATTTCATTTAACCGACTTTTAATTCTATACTAAATGGCATGTGATCAATCGGGCAACCCTTGCACTTCATCTAACCGACTTTTAATTCTATACTAAATGTCATGTGATCAATCGGGCAACCCTTGCACTTCATCTCCTTTCATGATTGTATAGTTATTATGAGGCTGCATTGAATTCCGAGCATTAGCTATCTTGTACCCTATGCAATCTTGACACCTCCACATTAAATTATAGGACTGAATCTTATAGTGTTACGAGGCATGCAGAACCCGGGCTACGCACGGGCTTTTAATCTAATTGTTAATCGCGCGTATTATTTTTGTGTATTGTCGAGTGCATTTGTATTTTTATTTTATGTTGTATGAAACGTTTTTAGTTTGTTTTTAAAAAATATAAAAATGGTTGATATTGTGTTGGTTTTTTGGTCTTTATATTTTCTAAGTGGGGTTGTCGTTATTAAATTGTCATACGCTTGATGTAATTTCCTTCGGTTGTTTTGGCCTATTATGTAACCCAACAATAATTTTGCATTATATGGTTTTTGCCTGGTAATACAAAGCACACTGGCTTTTTCTTATTTGTTATAGTGTAATTTGCGTTAACTATTTGTGTTATTAGGTTCGTAAGTTGTGATTGTATTACATATGTTGCAAGTATGCCATTAGTTGTTTGGTGATTTTTATATTTAATCTTTTGATAACATATTAGTATTTATTTATAAAGTTTATGATTAAAAACGAAAGTTGGCTTCATCTCATTTTATGGTACAACTAATTTCATTGAAAAGTAACATTGAAGTCTAGCTAATATTAATAAATTTTATCAATAAACTCAATTCCAAATAGCTAACCAAATGAATATTAGTTAACACACTATTAATAATTCCTAAAATCTTTGGACTCCACTAGATGTGATTTTGGCCGGTTTATATATGCATGAATTAGGTTAAATCATTAATTATTCTTGCAACCTTTCGCAACCCTTGCACTTCATCTAACCGACTTTTAATTCTATACTAAATGCCATGTGATCAATTCGGGCAACCCTTGCACTTCATCTCCTTTCATGATTGTATAGTTATTATGAGGCTGCATTGAATTCCGAGCATTAGATATCTTGTACTCTATGCAATGGGACTCCATCTTAAGTATCTTAATTACTCCACATTAAATTTAATCACTCAATCTTATAGTATTACGAGGTAGCATGGCCCGTGCGATGCACGGGCTTCGATTACCATGAAGTAGCATCAGTCTGGCAAGAGTTAATTACGTGTGTTAACATTAGTCGCGAAACTTAAAGTGTTAAACTATGAAATTCGTTTTATTAAGCTTTTACAAATAGAAATGGTTGATGTGAAAGATACTTAAAGATGCGTTTGCCCATTAGCACACGTTTTTGTTAGTATTAAGTTCACGTTTGGTTTGCTTCCTTAGTGGTACTCAGCTTTGATGGCCCGTGCGATGCACGGGCTTCGATTACCATGAAGTAGCATCAGTCTGGCAAGAGTTAATTAGGTGTGTCAACATTAGTCGCGAACGTATCTTGTTATTATATACTTAGCTTTGATCGGGGGTTCTCGAATAAATTAACAAAGTTTGTTTAAGAAAGCTTTTATAAATAAAAAAGGTATCAAACACACGGCTGAGTTTCATCATTGTTACCCGAAACATAAAGTATAAAATAAACATAGTTTGTTTAAGAAAGGTTTTATAGATGGGATTGTTTCACATAAAAGGTATCGAATGCACGACTGAGTTTCATCTTTGTTACGTGAAACATAAAGCGTCAAAGACACGGTTGATTTGTTTTCCTACTGGAAACTTACGGCTTCAAACTTACGCACCGTGGTTATATTTTTAAGCCGGACCGTTCCGCGTAGAGCCTGCAAAAAAAAGTTGTAGCCAAAAGTTAAAAATATACTCCGTACTGGTTTATTATATAAATATATTAGTATTAGTTAAGTATAATTAAATAAATTGGTTAAGTTGGTAAAATAATACTAAGTAGTAAGCCAATTTTTTGGGTTTTCCCTCTTTACCTAAAATGTACAGGTATTTCATTTCCCCTACATCTGGTATCCCGCAGCCGTTTCTCTTTTTTCTTAGAGCAAACCGCAACCGTTTCTCAAAACCTAAAATCCTAAGCAATTGGTCGCTACTTACAATAATAAAAAATAATTATATACACACACTCCCCTTTTTTTTAATCCTCGATTCATTTAGGGCTTTCATTAACACAACACATAAATCAAATCAAACTCTCGATGCAGTCTAATTAGGGTTGATGTAATCTTAACTGTCGCTTCATTTTTCACAAAATGATAATCAAAGTATGTATGTTGGGGCCTATAATGAGTTGATTTGAAACAACAAATGAAGATCTTGTCTACAGGTTAGCATTCTTATTACATGACATAATATTGATTTTTTTGTTTTTGTTTTCCTTTGATGAATTTCTGTTGTTGCTTTTGATTGTTGGGTGTTTGGGAAACAACCTCCTTTGCAAACATGGGGTAACACCGAATTCTATTATTTACTTAAATCTGTTTAAATCCATTTTTTAATATTGAACCATAAAAATGTAAATTATTGTTTATTTACTTGCTTGAATTTGTTAGCTGAATTGACCTAATGACATTAATGCTTGTTAGTGCATTTCAGCAAGCTTAGGCTTTAGAGGTTTTATATGCTGGAGTGTATTGGGATCAATCGAGCTTATGCAGATTATGACATTCATTTCTAACGTGGAATAGAAAACTTGATTCATTCTTAATCAAACCGATCCTTCAACTCTAATAATGTACTATTGTAATTTTCTTAAATTTTTAATTAAGGTAGCATATGATACTTGATATTTAAATTTCTAATAAGATTTCTATTTACCTGGATTTTGAAGTATTTTTGGGGTAGCACCGAACAAAATGTTTAGTATCCTTTCAATGACGATTCGGAGCTATAAAAGTAATTTAATTAACAAAGGATTAGTAGGAAAATATAATTATTTTATAGGCTAATGTATACGGGAAAAGGCTTCTATGACTCATTAACCCTCCTTGTAAGAATATATATGCAATTGAGTGTCATCAATAGTATCAAAAATGAATAAAGTTAATTAATCGTTCATAATAAACATGGGTGACTTCTTCTCGTATATTCAATGGTTGTGTAATAACCAATTGAGATTTCAGTTTTCTGTCATTATCATTGTCATTGTAATAAACTTGTTGACCCCAAATAACATTACTAATACCAATATTATCTTTAGAGCATATATGAATGACATTATTATAAGTACACCTATCATTCATATTCTCATTTATAGGAAATCAGTAACATTAGCTTCATTTTGGAAAAAAGTGATCCCAAGATTACCAAATCAATGTGTCATGTTGTCGACGTTGCTTTTGTTTGTAAAATTTATTGTGGGAAAATGGTAAAGTTATTACTTTTTGGTTAGAATCATAACGTTAGGATGCTCTTTTTGAATTTGACACGGATTGATTTTCTTTTTCTTTTGGGTTTAAGAAAGTCTATGTTAAATAAAAGTAAATATTGGGCAAAGTGATTTTTTCCAAAAGCTTATAATAACACTTTCTATCAAGCATCTATATATTTTTGTACAGTACAACTGATAAAGGTTACTTTAGCTTTGCAAATAAATATAAAGTTGTTTTTGAATTCATGTTTGATATTGTTGATCATCTTCTTGTTGTTGTTGTGCAGTGTAAGTGTGTTTGGTGTCTCGGCGGAATCAATGCAATGCTCTTATGTTTCAACAGGCAACAGCGTCCCTACTGTTCTCTTAGTGATGCAGGAAAAATTATACGCGCAAGGAGGTCTAAAGGTATATAACTGTTAGTGCGTGCAATAGTCATTAGTCACCACGTGATTTTATATTCTAAGCTAACACTAAACCTCCTTTTCTTTTTGGCCTCAGAATCCTTTCCTGGAGTGAATACTTCCGGGCCCCTCACCAGCCTCTTCACCAGGGACTTGCGAGTGTTGCTACTACTCGTCGGTGTGTCATCATCAGAAACCCCGGTCACATCATGCAGTTAGGAAACTGTAGGACCATTGGATGGAGAGACGCTGGTGCAGGTGAAGCTTTCAAAATCCCCAAAATTATAGTATGCATACGATTTGACCTCAAAGACATGCTTTGTATTATACAGATTTGTCAAAGCATTTGGCAATGATGGAGCATCATCTTCAACCTATGTTTGGAAAGTTGTGAATAAAGGTACAAATAAATAACCAAATTTAGGACACCTACCTCATCAAGCTCATCAAGCAATGCTTTGGCACTCGACTTTGTTAGCTCCAAAGCTGTCTCATCCCACATCACAATTACAGTCTGTGCGGTCGCATCCATCACATCAACTTGAAACCTAAACCTGTTGATACACAAAAGCATGCCGCTAACTGTAAGTATCAAAACTCATAGCTGATTTTTCCTGTTTAGGAACATAGTATTACCTTGATCTACGGTAGGTCACATGCTTGTTGCACGTGTAACACCATAGCTGCCCATCCTTGCGGGTTACACCCTTCTTGCATTTTCCGCTGCCACAGGCAGGGTAGTACCAACTTTTCTTTGTCCGAATGCTCATGATTTCAGCCTCACATTGGAATGTGGTAGCCTGCGAACAAAATCCCGGTAAAAAACAAACAAGTTATATGATATAACTTATAACACAATGGGTTTGGGGTAAAAAGCGAAATACATCTGGTCTTCTGTCGCGGCCTATGGCTAAGAGTTCCTGGATAGTTCTGTTTTGTGATTTAGATTGTGAAATAGGTAAGCTTGGTTCGGTTGCATCAACATCACTACAATATAGATTTCTAATTAGTGCTTAATAATTTTGAAGTTATCCATGTTGCTAAATGTATCAGAATGAATATCTGATTTTGGATTTAAAAAAATTATGGCCAACACCGTTGTTGTAATTCTTTATTTCCTTCTAAGTACTTATTTTGAGTAAAGTTCCTTATTCAGCATGTTCTTTAGGATCTTTGTCGCCTGGGACCTTTTTAACAGCCGCTTCCTCTATGCCTGAATCTTCTTCAATGCATCTTTGTTAGTGTGAAAAAAAACACATGTTATCATTTGTAAGACTTTTATCTGTTTGAAGTCTTATTTTGTCTTAAAAGTTCTAACCTTTTCCTTTTTTTTTTTTGACTCAGATGCCTTTGCTGGGGTACACATTTTTAGGGCCCTCACCAGCCTTTTCATTGGGTACCTCTGAATCTCCTCACTGTAGTCCAGTGTATACACATTAGAAGCTTTGCCAACCTAATGAAGCTCTGAAATTGCAGAAGCAGGCCTGTGAAAATGTTACTGCATGTGAAGCTTTCAAATTCTCTGTAATTACAGTACGTATGTTTTTTTTTTCCTTTTTTGTACAGCCATATTCAAATGACACATACGTGTGTAAAATTTATTTTGTAAACCTTTTATGAACCTAACACTTCTTGCAAAATATTATCTTAACTGAAATTAAAATCTAACTACAAATCACAGAAAATTAACTTTAGATTGGCCAAGTTTAGTTTTTGTTAAAAAGGTTTGGTTTTGATTTTGATGTTGATTTGGAATTTTGTGTTTTTTGTTTATAGATGTAGGTAGTTTAAGGTTTAAATTTGAAATTTTTAGTTGGAAAATGGGGAAGGGAGAAAAGGATTTAAATTTGAAATTTGGGCTAGCTTTAGTGTTCTCTATAGGTGGGATGCTTTTTGTTTTTATTAGGAACAAAACGATTAAGCCGTCGAAATCGCGATCTGGTTCGTCTAAGAGTTCAGGTTTGTGTTTTGTTTTGCGAGTTGTCGTTAGAAAGTTTTTATTGACTTATGTGCTTAATGGATTTGTGTTTGTTTAGATTGCAGTAATGAAGGGATTTCATTAAGGGGTTCGAAAAGTGAGCATCTTTATGCATCTAGTAAAACGTCAGACTCGTGTGTATTTGATCCTTTGGCCAGTGATAAAAATGTAAGATGCTTGTTTATACTTTTGACTCGAGTCTTGGATATTTTTGAGTTTAATGTTTCTTAGACTATGGTTGTTTCTAGTCGGCTATTTTCCTATCTACCTGCATTTAGACTTTAGCTACATGAATTGATCGCGATAGTCAATTTTTGATGGTTTGCTTGAAGTGATTGCGATCTTGATTATAAGGCCTTGTATTTTAAAAGGGATTATGTGATATGGAATATGGATGTGGCTTGTTTACAGATTTACATGTAACCTGACACCAAATACTAAGAACCTTAAAGTGATTAGCTAAATGCCTAAAACTGATTGTTTGTGAATTGAATACGTGATAATCAAATAGTCACTTTCGAAATGTAATGCCAAACACCCCCTCATAAATTGTTCTAATAAAATTTAATAACAACATAATGTACCCATTATTTGATTCTGATATTCTAGTTGCAGTAATCTCCTTCTAAATGCACATCCAAACACCCCTTACGTAAATCACAATTGGTATCGTAGATGAAAAAAGCTTTAGTTTACTTTCAATATGATTGAACAACGCCCTCTTATATTATTTCATGTAAAGTTTGGTTTTAATGCTAATATAAACCATGGTTTCTTGATAGACTCTATAGAGCTAAGCCTTATTATTTAAGCAAAATTTGAGCTTCAACATACGTTTTTCGATATGTAACATGTAAATCTCTTATGCTTTAACATGACATCTACTTCATGTTCAGTATGTTCATTGCAATTATCCAGAGATAAATTTGTTTTGGTAATCTGTAATACATATTATGACCTTGGTTTTGGGTAGTTCACAGGTTGGTCACACACATCGCACCATAGTTTTCCATCCTTCCGGGTCACGCCCTTTTTGCACTTGCGGCCGGCATATCAGGGTAGTACCTACTGTTTTTTTTTCGCACGTTGATGACTTCAGCTTCAAGTTTGAATGTTGCATCCTAAAAAGCAAAAGTTGTCGAAAAACATGGTGGGTAATGTCATTACTTACTACAATACATCTTTTCTTTTGTCGCGCCCCAAGTCTAAGAGCTCTTTAAATGGTTCCATGCTTGGGTTCAGAAGCCACAACAGGTAAGATCGTTTCAGTCTCATCGACATTGCTGAAATTTATAACTGTTGTTAGTGTTCAAATTTTTTGAAGCTGTACATGTTTCTAAATGCATGAAAGATAGTACCTGATTTTTGCTTTAAACTCAACGACTGCAGGATTTCATCACTGTCCAGGCTAAGTGTTGTTGAACAGCTCGACAGGAAAAACTGACCTGGAAAGTAGAGATGGACCAAACGTTAGATGCAACATATAAGTAAATGGGTGCTTACTTGACATAGGGTTATGAATACTGTTGTAATATCTATCACTCATCAAAGTCAGGATTATGGTGTAGTTTCTGCACTGATCAGGTTTCTTTTTTAGCAGCTCATCCCCTAATTTTCCCCATAATGTCACTCTAACCGTGCGTCTCCTATTTGAGGTAAAAAAAAAAGTTTATTTCTGTGTGTACTTTGAAACTGAAACCACAGAGGGCTGGCTCATACATGTAGTTATACAAAGAATACATTACCTCTCATTTGTAAGGTTAAAATCAAGGGTCTTTGACTCGGTCCTCGCCTGTACGTATTTGTCGACAGTCATAACGTAACCAATAACGTCTGCATGACAGAAACTATACATATCTAGCAATCAATATTGATGTAACCGTAACACATGAATTTTTGTCAAGGAAAGCATTGTTTACCAATTAGATACTTTTCTTTCTGTAGGTTGGATGTTCTCAAAGTCCATAAGCTGAAAGGGATTCACCGACGTGGGCGTGTGGCTGACCTTTTTGTTGTTTTCATACTCTCAGGATGAGTTTGTGTCCAGGTATTATTGAGTAGCAGTATTGTTTTGAAATTCAGGCTGGTGTGTAATTTATAGGAACCAATGTGCATGGTTGATAAAGCACATTCAATGATGAGGAGATGAAAGGAACATCAGTTTAGGAAGATGGAATGCAAAGAGTTATCTTGAGATTGTCTTAAAGCCAGTCATCATAAATGAGGCTTTACACCTTCATATCGTTTTTTTATTTCTTGGGTTTAATGTATAAGTATTAAGAGTGGACTTTAATGAGTATTGAAGGCAAGGTGTCTTAAACCACATCATCAATGAGGCTTTACACCTTTCATTAATATTGTCAATTATGAGTATTTACATTCGAACTTTTATTCACATTTACTTATTCGAACTTTTATTCACATTTACTTTAAAAGCTCAAAATAAGCTTGGCACTTCATTAGCTTAAATCATGATAGAGTTGTCAAGCTCAAACCATAAATTCACATGCTCAATTAATGCTCAACTTGCAACTCATTCTTTATATATAGTTAGATAGATAGATAGATTATGAATGTGGTTTTATTGAAGAAAACATAAACCGTATTTGTTTTTTAGTTCAGTTACAACAAAATGAATATTATATTGTATTGTTAGTGATAATAGTTATCAATAAATGGTATATGGTTAATTAGGCGTTGAATGTTTAGACTTTAGACGGTTTTGGTTTTGCTATTTTGACGGCTAATAATTGATTAAGGATCCAGTAAGAAGTAAACTAAAATAAGAAGTGATGAGAAGTGACCAAAACCACGCATTTGAGATGCAACGACTTGCATTAGATGCATTTCTATTCATATAGATGCAACATCTTGAGTTTCGAAAGTTAATTTGATGTATAGATAGTGCAAATTGATTTTCATGATTTTGGCACGTGCAGAGGAACAAAAAACAAGAGAAATCATGAAATGCATCTAATATACGTATATGCATCTGATTAAAAGCTAGAAATCACACTATGGTGCGTTATAATGCATCAACGATTATAGGGATGCATATAATGTAGGTCGGTGCATCTCGGATTTGCGGTAATATTTCTTCTTATTCCTTCTTATCTTCTTATTTGATCCTAACTCTATGAATAATAGTATTATAAAAGAATTTAAGCATACGTAAATTTATGAGTTTATATGTCTTGTTTAGAAAGAGAACGAGCACCGATTTTGATAGTTAATGTTTAAGTTTATGACTTTATTTGTGTAAAAAAAAATTGATATGAATTTCATTTGCTTGGAAATGTTTTATGATTATTATGACACTAATATGTAAAAGGAATTACTGCTTACCTTTTCGAACTATTAAATATGATAGTGATTTCAAGAAACATGAAGAATAGTTTTCTGAAATCGTGTTTAGGATTAAACCATTTTCGGGTTTTTTGTCCTTCGTTTCAAAAGTTTGTGAATCAACATTATGATTGAACAATAGAGTGTCCAAGAAGTTGTTATATAGTTTAAACTTTAAAGTGGAAAATTTGCAACATATGAGATTTTCGGAAAAACTAAAATGAATACACGGATCATGCCCGATTTTCATCAAAATATACACTAAACTTATTTTTCTGTCAAAACTCGACTAAACAGCGGAAACGAACTATATTATCGACACATTTCTATAAATCCCACTATCTCTATTTTCCTATATTTTTCGACCACTTTTATTATTCACGACACGCTACTTGTGATTATTTTCCATACCTTGTTTATCGGATACTTTTGTAACGAATACTTATTCTTCATGTATACTTTATACTTATATATATACACTTATGCACTTCCAAGAGTCAATACTTACAAACACTTAGAAAATTATTTAAACTTAAAAGCTGGCACACAAGCAACAATAACACAAACACTTTAAAACCAATAAACTTTTCAAGATGAGTTATTACTTTTAAAACGCAAGTCGTGTACTAAGACTTACCATAATCCAGGTCGCGTGTCGGAGCGATTGTATCCTATCCACTGATTTGTGCTAGCAGATTGCTACTATTCTAAGGTGAGTTTATAGCCTCATTTTCTTATAAGTATTGTTCTATAAACCTTGGGGTGAGAAACATGCAAAACTGTTTTCATGGACCAAAAAGTGAACTTTTGTCTTACACACTGGTATGCGGAAAAACCTAAGTTTGCTAAAATCCCATTGCGCCCACTATCATCAACCGTCAATTCCTGTCAGGAAGCGCGTATGATATAAATAGATCTATTAGGGGTGACTCCCCCGTTCGGTTGGCCTTCTAGGATGCGTACGTATACCATGTCGGATTTCTGTCGAGTGACCGGGGATTATCACTCGCGAGCACCCTTTTTTTCTTATGCCTTTGGCATACTTTTGTCTAGTTTCGGTTGGATGAGCTTAGTGTTGCATGCGGTATTAGTGTGTGCTTGCTGAATTATTTGCTATGGTCCATATGTGCTTACTTGCTTTAAACCTATGAACTCACCAGCGTTAGCTGACTTTTAGCATGTTTTTCAGGTGCTTAAGTATGTATTNTTTTTTTTTTTTTTTTTTTTTTTTTTTTTTTTTTTTTTTTTTTTTTTTTTTTTTTTTTTTTTTTTTTTTTTTTTTTTTTCATGTTGCAGCCCAAAAAATTGACCATAAGCAACCAATAATCATTGACTATTCCCTCTCCTACTTGAAAGTTGAAGAAACAACCTATCATTGTCTTTTATGTTCAAGTATACTCGTTCTTCCAACCTCTTTTATCTAAAACACACTATCCTTTTTCATAGTTCATACCACATGTCTCATTTATGCTTGTTGTTTTCGAGATTATATTGTTCATATGCATTATTTACAAGAATATTGTAGTTTTTATTTTCTCATTTATCTTTTAGTTTTTTTTGTATAAAAAATAATACTATAAGCATCTTTCATAAATTCTTGTCAAGCCACTAAAAAGACTTGTCATCTATCTTGTGACACATAAAAATAATATCACCAAAAGTAAAAAAAAAAAAAAGGTGTTTAAAAGTAAAACGTGTCACCAAATATATAAAAGAAGTTTCACTGAAGTTTTTCTGTGCTTCTTCCTCACTTAAAAAAGTGTAGGTAAATATGTATTTCGCTTTTGTGACACATTTCGTTTATAAATAGTGTCACTAAATCTCAAAATCTTAAGTTTTTTCTACACTTTTAAAAAGTGTCACTAAAAAGTTAAAATTTATAACATTTTTTTATGTTACTAGAACCTCCATCACTAAACCTATACTTTTAGTGATGTTTTGTTTTCAACGTTAATACTTACTGTAATACATATGCAAGTTAAAAGCCATTTCTTTTTATTAATTTACTACCAGCCCACCACTACTCGATCTCTGTGTATTTGTGTTTTCACGCCTCGTGACAAGTGCTAGCTCACGCACCCTAAAAACATTAATTAAGGGGTGGGTTATGGCAACCAGGGGCGCAGCTACATAGGGGCGGGAGGGGGCGCCCGACCCCCCGAAATTTTTTTTGCGATGTAGGGGGTATATAGTTTTCGTGTAGAAAAATTTCGGTATATTCGGTTTCGACCCCCCATTTTTTGCGATGTAGGGGGTATATAGCGTTAGGAAAAGAAAATTTAGATCCCGACCCCCACTGAAAATTTTCTAGCTTCGCCACTGATGGCAACGGTCCCCCTACTTTTAGTTTAACCCTCTCTATATATACTAGGCATGAGTTAACCACACCCTCCCATAGGGAGGGTTTGCAAATGATTGGACGCTGTCGCCGCTTGTACTGTCTGCTTTGTCGGATTGTACATTCCATAAAAAATAGGCGGGACCCATGTGTAGGGAGGGTTTTTACCTAAGTTTGCTAAAATCCCATTGCGCCCACTATCATCAACCGTCAATTCCTGTCAGGAAGCGCGTATGATATAAATAGATCTATTAGGGGTGACTCCCCCGTTCGGTTGGCATTCTAGGTCAATGCGTACGTATACCATGTCGGATTTCTGCCGAGTGACCGGGGATTATCACTTGCGGGCACCCTTTTTTTCTTATGCCTTTGGCATACTTTTGTCTAGTTTCGGTTGGATGAGCTTAGTGTTGCATGCGGTATTAGTGTGTGCTTGCTGAATTATTTGCTATGGTCCATATGTGCTTACTTGCTTTAAACCTATGAACTCACCAGCGTTAGCTGACTTTTAGCATGTTTTTCAGGTGCTTAAGTATGTATTTGCTGAATGTAGGGCATGGCATTGGTCATAAGTATCTGAAGTATTTTTACACATGCGTTTTAAAACTTGAACTTATGTATGACATTTGATTTTGATAATGTAATGCATTTTAAAACGGATCTTTAAATCCGTTCTCTTTATCTTTGTGTTGTGATTACTATTTCGTAGCACCCAAAACATGTATGCTTCCGCGAATCTATATTTTGGGGGTGTTACACATATACTCACCAACAACAACAAAAAAAACCCATTCATATACTCATATTTGCACACACGAAAAGAAAAAAACAATGTCGGGACGTGACGATCCAAGTTTTTTGAACTTAATGGGTTTTGGAAATGTTTTCCCTAACCCGAACATTGGATCTTCTTCAAATCATAACCCACTTAATTTGACACCTGAACAAAACAACAATTGATGTT
>LBNU01005258.1:57174-76369 GCA_014162995.1 Artemisia annua | reverse complement strand
ACCATCACCCTCCTACACCCGCCACATTATTATGGCACAGCCCCTCCACTTTATTTTGTCTAAGTTTGACCCCTCCTTTTAATATATTAACCCCACTTCCTCTCTCTCACCTCATAATAACACACACATCTCTCTCTACCTCGCCGGTATCCTACCGGCCACCACCGCGCCGTCCGACCAAATTCCGACCAACTCCGAAATTTAAACCACTTGTAGATCTCAAATCCGTGGTCATTTATTGAGCATTTGGGAGTTATTGGAGCATGTTTGGTACCCGTTCGACGCACCGCCGCCGTACCACCGTTCGACGCACCGCCGCCGTACCTCCGAAATTTAACTCACGCGCCCCTTACTCCCTTTATTTCTTTTAAATCTGAAACCCTAACCCTAATTTTTATAAAACCGATTTTTATCTTAAAACTTGTTTTAAAACCTTTTGTTTTGATATGAAATCGTGTGGATCTAAAAGTTTTACCACTGACTCGTTCGGACTCGGTCCGAGTTGCGTGACTCACCGAGTCAAGTCGTGAGTCGAGCTGAGTCGGTGCGAGTTGTTTATTTGTTCTTGTAGATTGTTTATTTTAAAACCTTTTGTTTTGATCAGTATAAACACAATAAGCAGTATTTGGTATGCAAGTGAAAAGCTCTGTTTATTTTAAAGAGTACAGGTTTTGACAAATACCCTTTTTTCTATTATCATACATGAAAACATGATATTTGGTATGCAAGTGAAAAGCTCTGTTTTAATCTGCCATTCATTCTTGTGTAATGTTTGTTCTTGAATACTTTTAACAATAACATGATTATCCATGTTTAGATATACATCTTTGCAGACATTGTTTTGTGATATATATCAAAGATTGTTATAAAAACCTTTTGTTTATTTAAGTTTTATATCATCAGGTTTTCAGACTAAATAATCATTCGGCTGATTTTCAGGTTTTATGGAGGGAAAAGGCATTCATTGGCTTGGAATTAATATGGATGGGAGGGTTGTACATTGTTCTTAACTACTTGTAATTTTGGTGTAGGAGGTGTTTTTAATGCTATTAATGTAGAATTGATGAATTTTGGTCTGAATTTAGGTTCTTGCTATTTTTTGTTGTACACTATGCTTAAAGTTTTGTAATTATGAAAATTCCTTGCTTTAAAGTGTTGTAAACCTTGTATCATTTTTTGTACATCTTAATTTTTTGGAGAGAAAATCATTCTTCCATTATAAGTAGTATAGATAAAGATATGCATAACATAGTGATTGTGGAGATGAGATTTCGAAAATATCTTTCACACGTTACAAAATTATATCTTTCCATATCTATGGTTATTTATACTTGCTCTACTTAAAATATGTCAAAAGTATTCCATTGCTCAATTAATGTGAGAAATTTAATTGCAAACTTAATTTTAGTAACAACAATCAATTTTAATGCATTTGCACCAAAATAAATGGAAGATTAGCAAACAATCTCCTATGTTTCGGTCAATGGTACTATAAATAGTCTTTAATACGTGATAAACATTCCATCTATACGATCCGATTTCAAAAACTTTAAGCGGTTCGAAAAGTTGAGATATCAAAAACTTTTAAGGTTGAGATGATATTAGAAGGTTAATTCAACTTATTTTAAAATTATTTGGATAAGAATTGTGATGCACGTTTCAACGTTTCAATCATATCCATCATTGGATTTATAATTTAATGTTTACGCTGAACATTACGTACGTAAAGAACAATTAAATAAACCTTACGCGATAAACAATTTGATAAAACATGTGTGCATCGCACGGGTCCTGAGGCAGCCCGAGTTATATATGACAAAATTTAGTGCCAAACATTACGCTATAAACACTTAGATACAGCCTGTGTGCATCGCACGGGTCTGAATATCATTTCGAGTTTTTGACTTGACTTCAATTAAAAGTGACGAAATAAAAATACCAACAATTTTAATGCCATGCTAACAAAAGTTGTGGTAACATCACAACATAGGAACTTATTGACCAACAAAATTTGGTCATCACCAAAAAATGAGAGTTTCAAACATGACGAAAATTAGTGCTGAACATTACGCAAGAAACAATTTGATCCAATCTCAGAGCATCGCATGAGTCTGAATGTCTCAAACATGTCAAAAATTAGTACTGAACATTATGCTATGAATATTTAGATAGAGCCCATGTGCAATGCACGGGTCTAAATGCCTCGTTAATTCACATTTGTGGTTTTGTTTTTGATGTTACACAAGGAATCCGTAATAATAACATTTCATATTAAATTCACATTTATGGTTTTGTTTATGTTACACATAATAATACGTAATGTATAACATTTCATATTAAATTCACATCCATATTATATTCACGTAGTAAAATAATGTTCTGTACATAACATAATAAGATTAATCTAGAAGCGTTACAAGTATCATTCGTTAAACATTGAGCATATAAATAGACACAACTAAGTTCATGCAAGATGTAAAATTCTGGTCTTCTGCAATGAATAAGTTGTTCATCGTCTTCATTCTAGCATGCACATTTGCTTCTCTAACTCACAGAGTATATACGAGAGGGTAGGTCATATAAAATTCACATTTATGATTTTATTTTTTTGATGTTACACAAATATAATTAAGAAGGTATCACATAATAAATAAAATAATAATTTACATAAATATAACATAACATAGAAAATAAACCTACAAGCGTTACAAGTATCATTCAATGAAACATATAAATAGAGACAACTAAATGCATGTAAGATATAAAATTCTGGTCTTGTGCAATGAATAAGTTGTTCATCATTTTCATTCTAACATGCACATTTGCTTCTCTAACTCATGCTTGTGTATTCACAAACAAGTGGCATATTTTTGTAATGAGTGATATGCCTGATAATGATCTCATTGCTCATGTCAAATCAGGAGATGACGATCTTGGTATTCATACCATCGCATTCAAAGGAACCTATCATTGGTCTTTTTGCCAAAGGTTTGATGGTCGAACTCTTTTCTATGCCTACTTTTGGTGTGGTTCGAAATTTCGAAGCTTGGCTCTGTTTGATAAACACATACGAAAAGTATGCGATCGAAACAAAGAGGGTACTCAATATTGTTATTGGTTAGTACGTCCAGATGGATTTTTTGCATCTAAGCGTCCCGATGGTGGCTGGGTACAACTTGCAGTATGGTCGTAAAGAACGATACATATGCCGTGTATTTGCTACAATATGAAACATTTTCATACATAAAAAATAACAGCTTGATTGATCTAATTACTTAAGGAGTATTTTTTTATATACATGTGTGTTAGTTTCTCCTTTTGAGGACGAAAAAATAAAGCTATCTTTTTTATTCGGTTTTTTTTCCTTTTCAGACGAACACCAAAAACATGTGTACGTGCCTCTCGCGCGGGTGTGTTAACATAATCAAATTGCACTATGTTTTGTATTAATTAACAAAACCAAATTACACTTGAAAATGTTACCTTGTGTTTTTTAGAATTGACTTTATCAACCACCAATAAATACAACTCTAGAATGCAATAAAGTTCATTTGACATGTAATTTAATTCTATGTAATGTGCATGACATTTTTTTTTTATTATTTTTTTTTTATTTATTATTTTTTTTTTTTGGAGCAAAGGCATGACATTTTACTAAAACTCGAAATATTCTAAAGACAACACAAAATATTATAAAGTTAAAAATATTAAGCTTAGTCTAGTCAAGTCAAAAANCATCTGAAAGAATAGTACCTCAATGACCGTATCCAAAATACGCAGAGTTTCAGTCGCAGGTAAAGACTCAAGTAGCTCAATAATGGTGGAACTGTCATTACCGCGAATATTATCTTCAATTAAAAACTGCAACAACTTACAATATTCAGGTAAAGTAATGAAAGACGATATGGATCAGTTTTATAGCTAAGAGCTTACCAGACCGCAAGTCTGAAGTAACGGAGATTTGGATAGGAGATTCAGAAGCGTTTTTCTAGTCATGTTTACATATTCCAAATATAATCTTGTGAGGCGGCCAAATCCATTAAACGTTGGTTGATGGTGAATATCACAGCTTCTGAGATGTAGGTCTGTTAACTGATGCAACGAGAAGAAAGATGAGGGTAACTTATACCCACGATCCAATTCAAGCATTAGTATCTCAAGAGTATTGGTCCTTGCTAAATAAGCTATTATATGGTCAATCTCAACGCAGGTTTCATCTGGGCAAACGGCAAGGGTGAAGTCAAGTATTGGACCCTCGTGTGCTAACAGAACTTGGTATATAGCATAGAAAAATTTAAACCTCTTGCTCATGTCTTTTAATTCACATTGTAAAATGAGATCCTCCAGATTAACATTGGAATAATCTGGGTACTGATGAGGAGATACTTTATAAATGTATGCTCACAAAACACAAGTTCAGGTATTTTGGTCCATTTGTACCTCCATGTCCTCGAGAGGATACTTGTTTGTGCTGCCTCTTGGATTGGTATAAGACATAAGATCGCTTCTATTACAGTTGGAGGTAGACTGCTAATCCTATCCGATGACAACTGGTGACCTTCCATTTCAATACATTAGACCAGTACTAAATAGTGCTGCAAAAAATCAATTAAAAATAAACAAAGTTTAATAGATGAACAAATTTCAGTTTTAAGCATATACATCCTCTTTTACTCAATATATGCACAAAATTAATCTATTACAAACACTTTACAAATGTTTAGCACAATATAACGACAGATATTATAATAACTATGGACATTCTATTGGTGGGTGTCTGTTCTAGCTTTTTAATGGGGTTTATTAGCTTATGTAGAAAAAATAAGACCATTGAAGTGTATGGATAAGCATACTGTTGAGCTTATATAATGGGGGTTTGAGAAGCCCTTTTTTGTGGCTTACTGGCTTATATAAGTTTGTAAGCCTATTTTTCCACATGAGCTAAATAAGCTTTTATCCAGGATATGTAAAAATCGGCCTATGCGGCGACTAGGTGCTAGGTGGGTGTTTTCCGATGCAATTTCGAGTTAATCAGCCGAATTAATCGGAAATGGTCAAAGTCAGCGGTCAAAGTTCGACCTAGGCTGACAAAAAGTCATTTTTCCCCTTTATATTTGTTTTTTTTTCTTTTTTTCTTTTTCTTTTTCTAGTTCTTTATTTGTTCGGTCTGTTCCAACCCTAGACATGATGACATGATACACGATCAATAACACAATGGATAAATCACAGTAACACAATCAAAATCAAGTGAACTTTTAAACTATTTAAAATTTGAAGTATTATGTTTATGTCATACATATAATTTCAAAATATATATATTCCCGCCTAGACCGATGACTAGCTAGAAGGCGGTCAACCGTGCGACTAACGCCTAGAGATATTTGCAACATTGGCTAATCCAAACACTCTACATTAGCTTATGAGCTTATTCATCATAAGCCATGAGCTACTTATACCGTTATACGAACCTATCCCATACTAGGCTTGTATCAGCTCATAAGTCCAAAGTGTAGAACTCACTCAAAAGGCTAGCTTGTAAGAGGAGGGGAAACATAGACTTTATAAACCACCAACCAATCCCATACTTGGCCGATGTGGGATTGTAACAGCTACTTAGTGGACATATATAAGCTTAAGCCCAGAAAAAACAAGCTTAGACAAACACCTTAAACAACTTTTCTACTCATTCAAGGCGGGGTCGCAGGGGGTAAAAATGGGCATACTGAAAGTAATTATATAAACAATTACCGAGTAATAGTATAGCAACATTACTTATACATCCTCATTTCTATCTATGTCTTAATAGAATAATTACTGTACAATTTAACAAACAAGTATAACAATACCCAATCTGCAAGGTACGAGGGGAGGTAGAATTTAGACCGATCATGCCCCTACCCAGAATATACTAAGATGCATTTTCATAGTATATAAATTTTGGAGCATATTGACTAAAAGAATATGAATAGTTTATAACTCTAAAATACCCAAATGTATGGAAACAAACGTACATAATTAACATTATATCCTTGAAATGAAGATAGAAAACAAATTTATTAATAATTCATAAAAGAAAAGATAGTTGAAATTAATCACAAGTGTTGGCATACCTGAGTTGAAGCACGAAAAGAACCAACATTGCCTTTAAATCTCTGTTGTTAAATAAAAAAGTAAAAATGAGTGTAAACTATAAACCAGCTTTATCAATAATCAAGAAGTTATACATATTTGGTCCCTGTATTTTGTGATAAGTTACTGTTTTCCCTATTTATTTTACAAAACCTTGCAAATATAGGGCTTTTCTAATATGTGCCACCATGGCACTTGTTTAAAAGCATTAAAAGAAGTAGATTATTCCCTAAAATAGAATTATTTCTAAATAAAACAAAGTTAATCGTGGTAATTAGAATAGATTTAGAAAAATTATTAATGTTATCTAACATTTAAACATGGTAATTTAAGTTTATTAATTATGTTTAACAAGTATCATACTGGCACAAGTTAGAAAAAGCCAACTCGATCCTTCCAAAATTATGGTCTACACTCCACAGTCCAAACTACAACTACATTTCTCGATCTATCAAATATATCTTAAGGCTGTAAATGAACTTAACATTCGGTGAATATTTCATGAATCGTTCTGTAAAAAGTTTATTTATGTTCATTTATCTATTAAATGAATGAAATGAACTACATTTTACGTTCATTTAGTTAAGTGAACGAACATGAACCAAAGTCTCGTCCATTTGTTTATGTTCGTGAACGTCCGATTATGCATTCGATAATGTTCGCTTATGTTCATTTATCTATTCATATTCGTACACTATATCTTTTAATTATATACTATTAAAATTCGTTTATTTAAACAAAACAAGTTATGTGTACTTTAATAAAGTTTATGTTTGTTATCTCACGTTTATTTATGCCTGTTCGTTTAATGTCTTAATGGACGAACATAAATGAACATGAACAACACATTTTCTTAATAAATGAACATGAACAAAAAATATTCATTCGTTTAAGCGTTCTTGTTAGTTTATTTGTCCGGTAAAAGTTAAACAAACGAACATTAACAAGGCTTCGCCCGTGTTCGTATTGTTCGTTTACAGCCCTAAAATATTTTCTTCACTCATTAAAGTCTCTTTTGATTGGTTAATAAGAAGTATACAATTATTTTAAAACATCCTAAAATTAAAATGTGAATAATAATTTTGAAACATAAATAGCATTAACTATGGAATCAGTGCCGGCCCTGGTATGGGCGAGCTGGGCGACGACCCAAGGCATAAAAAATCTGAGGGCATCAAAATGCTAGGTTCATGTTACATTAGGATAATTTGAAATGCAAGATCATTTCTACAAAAAGACGTGGCATAAGACGGCATGATCAAGCCTCACGCCTTTGCGGGGCCTTTGCGCGTCTTTTAGAACCATGACTACAACCAATCAAATATCTTTACTCATTAAAGTCTCTTTTTGTTGGTTAATATAAGAAGTGTACAATTATTTTGAAATATTCTAAAATTTAAATGTGGACAACAATTTTGAAACAGATACACTTCGTATAACAGTCTTTGAGTAATTTATGCCTTGTGCGATGATNTAGATTTAGAAAAATTATTAATGTTATCTAACATTTAAACATGGTAATTTAAGTTTATTAATTATGTTTAACAAGTGTCATACTGGCACAAGTTAGAAAAAGCCAACTCGATCCTTCCAAAATTATGGTCTACACTCCACAGTCCAAACTACAACTACATTTCTCGATCTATCAAATATATCTTAAGGCTGTAAATGAACTTAACATTCGGTGAATATTTCATGAATCGTTCTGTAAAAAGTTTATTTATGTTCATTTATCTATTAAATGAATGAAATGAACTACATTTTACGTTCATTTAGTTAAGTGAACGAACATGAACCAAAGTCTCGTCCATTTGTTTATGTTCGTGAACGTCCGATTATGCATTCGATAATGTTCGCTTATGTTCATTTATCTATTTATATTCGTACACTATATCTTTTAATTATATACTATTAAAATTCGTTTATTTAAACAAAACAAGTTATGTGTACTTTAATAAAGTTTATGTTTGTTATCTCACGTTTATTTATGCCTGTTCGTTTAATGTCTTAATGGACGAACATAAACGAACATGAACAACACATTTTCTTAATAAATGAACATGAACAAAAAATATTCATTCGTTTAAGCGTTCTTGTTAGTTTATTTGTCCGGTAAAAGTTAAACAAACGAACATTAACAAGGCTTCGCCCGTGTTCGTATTGTTCGTTTACAGCCCTAAAATATTTTCTTCACTCATTAAAGTCTCTTTTGATTGGTTAATAAGAAGTATACAATTATTTTAAAACATCCTAAAATTAAAATGTGAATAATAATTTTGAAACATAAATAACATTAATTATGGAATCAGTGCCGGCCCTGGTATGGGCGAGCTGGGCGACGACCCAAGGCATAAAAAATCTGAGGGCATCAAAATGCTAGGTTCATGTTACATTAGGATAATTTGAAATGCAAGATCATTTCTACAAAAAGACGTGGCATAAGACGGCATGATCAAGCCTCACGCCTTTGCGGGGCCTTTGCGCGTCTTTTAGAACCATGACTACAACCAATAATATCTTCACTCATTAAAGTCTCTTTTTGTTGGTTAATATAAGAAGTGTACAATTATTTTGAAATATTCTAAAATTTAAATGTAGACAACAATTTTGAAACAGATACACTTCGTATAACAGTCTTTGAGTAATTTATGCCTTGTGCGATGATTATAAATACGCCTCATCAAACACGAAAATTTTGAATACATGTGATAATATTCATTAACCATAAGCAAATTATTATATTTACCCGAAACATTAAATTAGCGTGACTAAATGGATTTTTTCTAACTAGTTACATGATACATAGGGTCGGGCTGGTCGGGTCCAAGTCGGGTCGAGACTAAAAATAACATACCCGAACCCGACCCTATTTGAACTCGGGTTAGTCGGGTTCGGGTCAAATCGGGTCGGGTCAAATAGGGTCGGGTCAACTTGGGTTCGGGTATGGGCTATTTACAAAATCACATAATTACGAATATTTGCTATCTACTAATAGAGGATTCAAGTGCCATTATTAAAAGTATTTTTCCATGCCATGTTCCCACCTGAGAATGAAAAAAGAGCACATTGATTTATTTGTATGCTTTGCTGCTCAGTTATTTGCAAAATCGTAACATATTCACACCAAGGCACAGCATTTTTGGGAGAATAGCTAAAGAAAATTTCACATTTTACTATGAATTTAATTTCTAATAATGGGAAGGAGTGAGAGTGCACCACCATGGTGAAATCATTCAGAACATGCCTCTATAAATAACAATTTAATTTCATAATTTTGTAGCTAGTAAATGATAAGTTTTGGGGGGAATAAGAAAATTTGCGTTCTAGCAAGAATTCATTTTTTACATGCTTGGAAGCAAAATAAATTAGCGCCAAAAACTAGATTAAAAGAAAGAAAAAAAAAATCTAACTCGGGTTAGTCGGGTTGACCCGAACCCGAATATGGAAAAAAATTGAACCCGATACCCGACCCTAGTTCGTACTCGGGTTAATCGGGCTGACCCGATTGACCCGAGTTAGATTTTGGACCCGAGTAACCCGACCCGATTATCCTTATTCGGGTTCGGGTCCGGGTCGTGTCGGGATTTTTGACACCCCTACATATGAATAACTAAATATGAGCCTCAACTAGTATTTGGCAGTCGTCCCCTAAAATTGGCCCTAATGAAAGTGGCGTTGTTGGAGATTTTTTTTTTTTTTTTTTTTTTAATTATTATTATTATTATTATTATTATTATTGTTATTATTATTTTAATACCTATGTTGTTTCACTTATTTGACTTTTGTGTGTGTGCACGTTTGACATAGATTTCACACACACAACTAAGGGTGAGCATCGGTCCGGGACCGGACCGGAGACCGGACCGGACCGCCAAAAACCGAGACCGAATTAAGGTAAAAACCAGAACCGAAACCGAGACCGAATATGGTCGGTCCGGTCTTCGGTCGGTCCGGTCCAAAAAGGCAAGATTNATTATTATTATTATTATTATTATTATTATTATTATTATACCTATGTTGTTTCACTTATTTGACTTTTGTGTGTGTGCACGTTTGACATAGATTTCACACACACAACTAAGGGTGAGCATCGGTCCGGGACCGGACCGGACCGCCAAAAACCGAGACCGAATTAAGGTAAAAATCAGAACCGAGACCGAGACCGAATATGGTCGGTCCGGTCTTCGGTCGGTCCGGTCCAAAAAGGCAAGATTTTCGGTTTTTTGTTCGGACCGGACCGACGACCGAATTAGCCAAAAAGCCTAGACCGAGAACCGGACCGAATGTGGTCGGTCCGGTCCGGTCTCGGTCGGTCCGGTCGTTCGGGTCGTTTGCTCACCCCTACACACAACACAGCAAAACAAAACAAAAAAAAGGGTTCATAAAGTGTTTGTGTAGTAATACTTTTTCCCTTCAAATTTACAGACTAAAGTATTGGAGCCAACACCATTCATTCTCCTTCCTCCATCTCTCGACTGCCGGCCACCTCCCCACATCAACCTTTTCTGCCCGAATCAGCCACCTCTAGTGAATAATAGTAATGGCAGATTAAACCAAAACAACACAAATCCAGACCTTTTGAAACTAAAAGTCAAAACCCATATTCAATTCAAACATACACATGCACACCACAAATTTGAACCTAAAATCATTTACTTTTGAAACATCAGAAACACAGACCTGAAAACTCGTTATTTGTAGCTTCTGACAAAGAAATCAAACAGTACATGTTCAGTTTGGAAAACGTACAAATTCCAATGGACAAAATCATCATTATTCTACAATTATTAAATCGTACCAGGTCCCTTACCATTCTGATATGATAACTTCACCCTTGCTACATCCGATATTTGAGTATGACACGTATTTTGTTTCACTACGCTCAACAGAGATCTGTAGCACAGGTGATGCACGTGGGGAGTGCGAGAGAATTGCTAACATCTGCAACTTTTCATCCTTAGTAACCACCCTATCAAGCACTATGCTCATCTTCAACAACATAGGCGACTTAGCTAAAATAAACTTCACAAACTCCATCTCATGCTCAAAGTATGCAAAATGTTTAATCACCAATTCCTTCAGATGCTCCAGCTGAATACCTGAATAATCTTGTGGTGCAACTGTCCTTATCTTATCCTGCGAAAAACCTTTTGGATATATACGTTGGTACTGCAGGTATATCAAGTGTCGGTGTATTTTAGCATGAGAATCAAAAGAATTAAGATACAAGAAAGATTTATGTAATTTACCTTTAGCTTAAGTTTCTCCAAGTTGGGGGAACTTCTTATCAAAAAAACAATAAAAGGTAACCCACATGTGTCAATGTAATGCATATCCTCCAAACAGAAGTATTTGAGGTGGACTAATGAGGTCGGAAGCTCTCGTGGAAATGGACGTGCGATAATATACCCTTCGTGTATATGCATATCGGCAAAGCACTTGAACCATAGGGCAAAACAGAGATTAGCAACCCAAATTATATTTTTATTTTCTCAAAATTGAATCAGTTACAAATAGTAAGAATAAATTGTTACCTCAATGACCGTATTTGAAAAGGTCACATGTTCAATCACACGTAAACATTCAAGTAAATCAGTAATGGTGGGCATGTCAATACCAAGAGCATTCCTTTCAACCATAATCTGCAACAACTTACAATATTCAGATTACTAATGAGCACAACTGAGGATTGATATTATAGTAAGAACTTACCAGATGAAAGTTTTTAAGTAACGAACAACTGGATATGAGATCTAGAAGTGTTTGTTTATTTATGTTTACATGGTCCATGTATAAGCTTGTAAGGTTACCAAATCCCTTAAATATCGGTTCATGATCAATTTCACAGTACACAAGAGACAGGTCCGTTAACTGATGCAACGAAAAGAGAGATAAGGGTAACTTATACTCATGACTCAACTCAAGCGTCAGCTTCTTAACAGTGTTCTTCCTTGACAAATAAGAAATTATTTGATCAATTTCAACACAGGTCTCATCTGCGTCCACACTAAGAGTGAAGTCAAGTATCGGACCTTGGTGCACTAACAGAATTTGGTATATAGCAGAGAAAAGTTTAAACCTCCTGCTCATAAATATCCGTTCACTTGGCATCTCAAATGTTTCCTCCAGGATCAGCAGCGGGTTATCATCAATTGATACTTTGTTGGGAATATTATGCGGATAAAGTGCAAAAAAGAGTTTAGGAATTTTGGTCCACTTGTATCTTCATTCCTTCGAAAGGACGCAAGTCCTTGCTGCATCTTGAATTGGTACAAGACATAGAATGTTTTCTATTATGTTTGGCGGAATAGTACTAACCCTATCCAAAGACACATGTTCTCCTTCCATTTCAATTCATCGATGCTGCAACTAAGATAATTAATTCTGCGAAAATCAGTTCGAAGTAAGTTGGTGTGATTATGTTTCTTAATGGTGAAATTTTAGCTTTTGGTCATTCCTCACCTCTCATAAACACGGGGTATTACTAGAATAAGTAGGAAAAAAGATGGGCTATATGGGGAGCACAACGTACCCTTCCATAGTTCCATGGATGAGCGAATAAGTCACATGTAAACAAGTAAATATGGTTGACTGATTAATTCAAGTACGCGTTTAAGCCCAATAAGTCAAAAGTGAACACCACCTAAGTGGTTTTTTGATAAGCCTTAAAGTTGTGCTTTTTTAATGGGGCTGGGCTTATATAACATGTTTCATTGCAGTTACAATTTTACCGTCAATTTCAAACACCTTAGCTTATGAGATTTATTATTAACTCATATCCTTTTTGGTCATTTACCAACATAAGCTAAACCATACATTTGAACTTATGAACTTATTAAACATAAGCTAATCCAAACACTCAACATGTACTTATGAGCTTATTAACTTATTAAATATAAGCATACGCCCAATTCATAAGCTTAGTACCACGTTCCCTTATATCCTTAAAAACAAAACAATCACAATTTTCTAAACACTATCACCATCAAAAACTAAAACTAGTTATAACATTCGAGTATCCATTTGTTTACCATTTCTTTTGCTTTGGTTTATTTATTTATTTTAATAGTTCGTGGGTAATATTAAAAATGATATAAAATTGCTATAGCCCTAAAACCATTCAATGTACAGAAACAAATTAAATCAAACCCAAAAACGACATAGTAATTTATAATATGAACACATAATGCGTATTGTAACAAAATTAGNTATCTTCTACTTGTGTTGTGGATAAATATAAAATGTTACCTAATAAGAAAATAGTCTTTTTTTTTTTTAAATATCTTATCTATATTTTCTGTATTTATCTTCTACTTGTGTTATGGATAAATATAAAAAGGTTACCTAATAAGAAAATATATATATTTTTTTTAAATAAAATTATTACTAAATAAGGTATGGTTCCATTTTTTTTAAATGAAAAATTCCCAGTAGGGGTTTTGTTTTATTATATAAAAGATTGTGGCCTAGTCACAAAATTGTTAGACATCACGGTCTAAAACATTTCGTTTATATATTGATAAAGAGCGGGGTTCACCAACAATATGCTCAATGCATAGTAAACTACAAATGGGCAATATACTGATTTTTACTAATACAGGGAGTTTGTGCTAAGTCTCTTCCACATTAATCAAAGGAGTTAGAACTTGGAACCTCCATTTTACACAAATCCCTCCGCTAGGCCACGTTTATGGAGTTACTAGGTTTCAGATGAACTCCTTTATTTAGTATTTTATTTTATTTTTTTTTTCGGCGATTTTATTAGAACCTAGCCAGGAGCTAGAAACAAAAGAAGCTACAGGGGATTACAAGTATGAACAAGAAGTAACTGGATCACTAGTCCAGTTCAACCTACATGCTTTACAATTCATACTCCTATGAGAAATCCGTAAGTGGGAGAGGAGTTTTATATCTTCGCCAACCAAGTCTTTCATCGGAGGTTTAGCATCGAAACATATCCTGTTACGGAGATTCCAGATTGCCCACAAAGTTGTTTGAACTACCGCATCAAAGATCCGAGCAGATTTAATGGGCAAATTTGTGTTATCAGCCTACTTAATTAGGGACGGAAGATCTTTGGGATAATCATGAAAGCCCCACCATTTCGAAACCAAAATCCACGAAGATTTAGCTATTGCACAGTCAATAAGGAGATGTTGTGAGGTTTCAATTTCATCGTTGCAAACCGGACACCGTGTTGAGTCAAGATCAATCCCTCTTGAGTCAAGGTTCGACCGAGAGGGAACGGTATCTAAACCCCTACACAAATGAAATTACTAACTGCAACCTCAAACAATAAATGTCAAGCACAAAGAAAGCGGAAAAAAAACAGCGTTCACAATGTCACATTCCAAGCATAAGATAGAAAAGTTGACAGAAACCCCAAACCACATATCCTCATTTTCTTGCATAACATCTTGAAAAACAATATAAACAAAAGAACTAAAAAAAACTCATTACGCTTTGCTCTTGACATCATATATAACCTGAGTGCACACATTATTTGCAATCCAACAACTGAAAAACTCATACTTAATATCCATGAAACATGCAAAAAGAAAACTAGAACTGACTCAAGAACACAAGATTATCACCATCCATGTCAAGGGGTGTCCTCAAGAAAGTTGCGTCTAAAAGAAATATATTTAATCACTATGCTTAACAGATATCTCAACCACAGGTGACGCATGTGGGTAGTGTGACAAAATTCTTGAAATCTGCAAATGTTCGTTCTTAGTGACCATGCTATCAAGCACTATGATCGCCTTCTTCAACACAGGTGAACTGGCCAAGATATTGTTCAAAAACACCATCTCAGGTTTGAAGTTGTAAAAATTCGTGATTTTCAGTTTATTCAAATGTTCCAACCTAATGTCTGAATAATCCTGCGGTTCAACGGCGTCAATCTCAGCTTGCGTATAAACTTCTGCAAGTTCGGACATGAACTGTTGGAATTTCTTGTGTCAGTGTATTTTGGCATGCGAATAGAAAAATAATAGTATAGAAAAAGAAAAATGTTCTTTACCGAGATTTTAAGTTTCTCCAAGTTGGGGGAGCTTCTGATTAAAAGAACTAGAAAAGGTAACCGTTGAGAGTCAAGGAAACAGATATCATTCATATAACAGTATTTGAGGTGGATTAATGCAGTTGGAAGCACTTGTGGAACCACACCATCAGCAAAATACTTTAACATAGACAAAACAAAGATCAATGGCATATGTTACTTTCCAAAGTTGAAGTAAAAAAAAAATTAAATTATTTGAATATATATTACCTCAATGAATGAACTCGAAATAGACAGGTCTTCAATCAATGGTAAACTCTCGAATAGCTCAAAAATAGAGGAGTTGTCATTAGCCAGAGTATCATCTTCAAGGTAAAGCTGCAACAACTTACAATATTTAGATAAGTTATAATGAAAGACAATGAGGGTGGATATATATACTAGTATGAACTTACCAGCAGACCGACGCTTTTAAGTATCGGACATTTGGATAGTAGATGTAGAAGCACTTTTTTTCTGATGCTTACAGAGTCCAAGTATAAACTTGTGAGGTTATCAAATCCGTTGAATGTTGGTTGATGGTTAATCTCACCCATATAGAGATATAGGTCCGTTAACTGATGCATTGAGAATATAGACAACGGCAACCTATAATCATTACCGAATTCAAGCGATAGTGTCTTAATTGTATTGGTCCTCGATAAATGAGCTATGATTTGGTCAATTTCAACACATGTGTCATCTGTGCGCATTAAACTAAGGGAGAACTCAATTATTGGACCACGATGTGCTAGCAGAACTTGGTAAATAGCATAGAAAAGCTTAAACCTTTTGCTCATGTCTTTCCTTTCCCATGGTATGTCAAACGGTTTCTCCATGTCGGACTGTTCATCCTCATGTCTTGATACTTCAAACATATGCTCATAAAACCCAAGTTCAGGAATTTTGGTCCATTTGTACCTCCAATCCCTCGAAAGGATACTTGTCCTTCCTGCCTCTTGAATTGGTAAAAGACATAAAATGGTTTCTATTATGGTTGGAGGAAGACTGGTGATCCTATCCAAAGACACTTGTTGACCTTCCATTTCAACACATTCTTGTAGTACTAATAATAATTAGCTAATGCTGCAAAACCAAATCAAAACTATTTTTGAGTTCAATAGATATATTCAACACAGTATCAACCATATATATCATCTTCTACTCTTACACCTGATACAACACTCCGACAATGTTGAGCACGTCATAATTTAACTCGGAGATTTTAACTTTGGGTCATTTCCAACAGGTTGCTACACGATTATTTACTCATTCAACTCTATATCCGAGGGGGGGGGGTTTTTTCTTTTTACACAAATCAATTACAAGTGTGCATGAAAGTGATTATTTGGAAAATTAAGCTAATTTTTTCTTCGAACAGCGGGAAATTAGTCACTCTACTTTTGTTTACTCTTATAACCTACACTTAAGGCGTGTCCAATACACTCGTTTGATTAATTACAGTTTTGATCATCAAATCGGTAGAGTAAGACTCCACTTAATATATATACCCTCTTTCATCTACCAGTTTCATGACAAACTAATACAATTGCAAAACACCACCATTATGATCAAAACTTCAATTTACAACTTCAAAACCATCCGCCTACATACACAATTTATATCGTCACTGTCACACTAAAAAGCAACCACAATCAGTAAGTGGCCAATTGGGTGTGTCTACAAAACAGTCGTCCGTTGGACTGGGTCTCGGGTCTGGGGTTGACCACACCGTTTTACAAAAAAAAATCTAAGAATGAAAAAAAAAAAAAAAAAAAAAAAAAAAAAAAAAAAAAAAGAGCCGTTATAAGGTTTCATTGACCCATTAAACCTTCGCTAGACTCGAAGGTTATTGTTATATTATTAAACTTTACATTAAATAACCAATTAGACTCATCCAAAATATCTGGTGAGACCAACAATACCCCATTGCTAATAAATATTTACTGTTTTACACACCCTGACCCATGATTAACCGGTGGATCTTAAATTGTCGTCTCTATCCACATCCTAACATATCATATTAAATACAATAACACCAAAAAAAATGAAACGTGAAATTCTATAGCCTATAATAAAGCCCTAAACAATTTCAAATGCGTAGAAAGAAACAAAGTCAAGACTATTACCTATTTTATAATAAAAAATGAACACCAAAAGAAGCATGAAACACCTCATTAAACATTTTACAATCAAAAGGGGGATATACCTGAGTTTAAATACGAAGAAAAACGAACACTCTCCTGGGATGAAATATATGTAGGTCATTTTGTGAACGCCCACTTTACTCATTTTTAGTCCCTGTGTTTTAATTATAGTTATTGTTTTTAGTCCCTGTGTTTTAATTATAGTTATTGTTTTTTACCTGTTTCCCATTTATCTTTACTAATACTTTTTAAAATAGAGAAATGATACTGACAAGTTGCAAAATTGATGATTTGGATGTAGAGAGATACTAAACGAACAAAAAATCATATTATGTATTTGTCTGTAGGAAGATAAGTAAGCACATGATTTCGGAGAACATAGTAGGGTTGGATCAGCCTCTCTACATCTCACCTCCTCCATACCTAGTGGAAGACGGGATTGGGTAAACGTTGAAGTAGATTCATATAATGTTTGGAATCAAGCGCTTGTAAGCAGTTCTTTATGACAAAAGTTTCACGCACACATGTGTCAATTGTGGTTGTCACGTGTGTCTTTGTAAAATCTTTTTTGTAAAAATTGTGTGGGTGCGGCATTTCTCAGACTTGATATTCCTAAGCATACTAGCTAATTCAAATATGCTTTCGCATGCTAAAATTACAAGAACTATGTCGATAAACAATGCTTGGTGTTGAAAAGATTTTAAGCTCAAGCTCTTAAGAACTACAAATAACTGATTTCGGTTATGTACGTTCGTACTTACTACTTAGCTAAGCCAAGCCACAAAGCCAATGCAAACAGTAATCATGACCATAAACAATTAATACAGTTGATATGTCAAAAACAAAGAAGCCAAACCATAAAACAAGAATCATAATGCCACATTTTTTAAGTTTTTAACCATAAGACCAAAAGTTGACAAAAACCACATAACATCCTTTCCTTGCCAAAATCTCAAAAATAACTAAGTCACATCACCATTATCGTCATCCTCGAACCCCAACACATCATATCACCATTGTTGCAACCGCCAACTGAAAACGTAGTCCCAGTAACTAAAAATAAAAGAGGTGAAAGATAATAACTATTCTTCACCCTTGGCATCTACTCGAATAACTAAACACTCTCTGTACACTGCGCTCAACACTGATATCCACCTCTGGTGATGCACGTGGGGAGCGTGAAATTATTCTTAACATCTTTAACTCATCTTTCTTAGCAACCACAAAATCAAGCACTATGTTCACCTTCTTCAACACAGGTGACTTGGCCAAGATACACTTCACAAACTCCATCTCATGCTTCAAACTGGCATAATTATCAATCTCCAATTCATTCAAATGCTCCAGCCAAATATCTGAATAATCTTGTGGGGGGAAAGAGCCCATCTTATCTTTTGAAAAGGATTCTGCATTTATAGGTCCGTACTGTCCATATATAAAGTGTCAGTGTCTATATTGGCATGAGAATAAAAAAATAAAATAAATAAATAAATAAAAAAGATGCAATAATAGATGTAATTTACCAGTAGCTTAAGTGTCTTCAAGTTCGGGGAGCTTCTAAGCAAAAGAGCAATAAAAGGTAACACAAATGTGTCACAATACCAAATATCCTCTAAACATACATATTCAAGGTTGAGTAATGAGGTTGTAAGCTGTCGTGGAACCACATCTTGAAAGAAACACTTGAACCATAAAAGAAAATATTAATACAACTTACATTTTTATTAGTTTCATTTCAAAATTGAATCCTTAGTAAATTACAAAAGAACCCTTGTGGTTTGCTCAAAACTAGAGAACTCAACGCTCGTAGATAATAATTACTGGTATGGTCCCTCTACTATAGAATTTATTTCGCTTTTGATCTCTAAATGATAAA
>LBNU01005258.1:46334-56686 GCA_014162995.1 Artemisia annua | reverse complement strand
GACCAAAATATGAAAACAAATAGTGTTTTTAGGGACTGTATCAGAAGTTAGTATAGGCAAGGGACCAACTCGATAATTTAAAGCAACCCGAAAGGAAATTTATGTAATTTACTCATGGATCGATCTTACATAATCTGAAAATTATTACCAAAAGGAAGGCACTGGAAAAAGTCACTTGTTCAATCACAGGTAAACACTCGAACAGCTGAATCGTGGTGAATGTTTCAAATCCAATATTTCTTGAAACCATATCCTGCAACACATTACAATATTCAGATAAGTAATGAACCCCTATGACGAGGATATAAATGCTAGTCAGTAACACTTACCACAGTGATGCTCTTAAGTAAGGGACAATTTGATAGGAAACGTAGCAGCGTTTCTTTATCAATTTCTACATGGTCCATGTGTAAGCTTGTCAGGTTACCAAATCCATTCAATGTTGGCTGATAGCCAACATTGCAGAACACAAGTGATAGGTCCGTTAACTGATGCAGTGAGAAGAAAGATAAAGGTAACTTATACCCGAGACTCAACTCAAGCGTCAGTTTCTTAACAGTGTTCGTCCTCGACAAGTAAGAAATTACTTGGTCAATTTCAACACATGTCTCATCCGCGTCGACACTAAGGGTGAAGTCAAGTATTGGACCTTGATGCACTAACAGAACTTGATATATAGCAGAGAAAAGCTTAAACCTCCTGCTCATAAATATCCGTTCACTTGGCATCTCAAATGTTTCCTCCAGAAGGCACAACGGGTTATCATCGATTGATACTTTGTTCGAAATTTGATACGGATAAATAGCAAAAAAGAGTTTAGGAATTTTGGTCCAGCTGTACCTCCAATCCTTTGAAAGGACACTCGTTCTTGCTGCATCTTGAATTGGTACAAGACATAGAATGTTCTCTATAATGGTTGAAGGTAGACTGCTAATCCTATCCAAAGACAAATCTCGACCTTCCATATCAATACACTGTCATCTGCAAAAATCAATTCAAGATAACCTGTGAGTTTAATAGATAAGTGCATTCGTGTTTTTGAGAGTATATGTCATCTTCTACACTAGATATATCGACAAATAACTCAAATACAACAAGTTTAACATGACAACAGTTAAACTAAAAAGTGAAAAGTCCATACTATACATTGTTATAGGAATGCTTCTTAACAGGGGATTGACTTTGGGGTCATCCCTCACCAGGATTTGGTTATTAAATCATATCTTTATACTCGCGCCCAACTCTATATTTGGGAGTCGTTTAGCTTAATCTTATTTTGATTACTGTTATCTGATTACTCAAGGGACAAATAAACAAGCTAAGTTTGCTTATTAAAAATGGAGCAATGTGAACTATTAAGGGTATTTTCGGTGTGAAGCTTAAGCTTTTTCTTTCTAATCTCTCAGTAAAAAAAAATAGTTGGATGAGTTATGCTTTTACTTTAAAAATATACTCCAAAACAATAAACTAACTACAAGTAGCTTCTCTAGTACGCTTTTTACTATTTGAAACAACAAAATTAGATGTGATCCTGATTTATTTTAATTGCGCTGACACTTTTTGACATTCTACACTTTCCGGCCAATGCTCCTCCTTTCGCCAAACATACCTTCATGGCATTTTAATTTACACTTTACTTGTATAGTTATGTATGATTTTATTAGATAATCACAATTTGCAAAAAGCCAATAACACTCAACACCAACAATACACCTGAATGGCTTTCCTAAAATTAAACTCTCTTTGTCTTATAGTTATTGTCCCTGAGCTAACGGCCGTCAGTTCTGTTACTTTCAAAAAAAAAATTCAAAAAAAAAATTTAGAAAAAAAATTCAAAAAAAAAATTTGAAAAAAAAAAATCTAAAAAATATTTTCTAATTTGTGCCATATAAGATTAAAAAAACGGCCAATAATATTGGAAAGGAGTGGGTAATGAATCATTATATAAAATATTAATCCTCGCCTCGGTGTCATTTCACACGTTAACTAGGAAAAGGATATTAGAGTTGCATAACCCTATAATCATCAAATGTACAGAAAGAAAAAAAATCAAAAACGAATAAACAAAATACAAATGAATATGGAGAACATGTAAAACAAATTTATTATACACAATATTCAAATAGTTTTATAACCCTAAAATCTCCAGATGTATACAAACAGCCAAAATCAATAACTAAGAAACATTATATCATTAAAAATGAACAAATAAAAAATGAAACATTTCATTGAGCAAATTTATTAATTCATAATAGAGATAGTTATGTGTCAAAAAGGGGGCCATACCAGGGTTGAAGTACGAAAAGATCATCGAACAAACACCACTCTCTCGGTGGGTGAAATATATACGTGTATAAATGTACATATTTAGTCTCTGTATTTCTGGTTAGTTACTTTTTTGCCCATTTATCTTGTATAATATATCTTGGTTTATCTTATCTAGGCATCCGTAAAACGTTTTACAAAAGCTAATAATAAAGTACGTAGATATCATTATACAATTTTTTATATAGCATTATACAGGAAAAATAGAATTCTATCAAATTATTATTTTTAATTTTATCCTTATCCAAAGCTATCACATTGTCTTGTGATATATATATATATATATATATATATATATATATATATATATATATATATATATATNTTTTTTTTTTTTTTTTTTTTTTTTTTTTTAATAACCATAGTTTCCGACTTTTTGGCCGACTAATCCATGGGGTTTGAACCCACCGCCACATAGACTCAAACCACGTGAAGCCCTCCCTTTGAGAATTGAATATCTGAAAATTTGAGTTTTGAAAGTGGTTGAGTTATTTGAGCTCAAATAATTGGGTTATCTACATTTGATTGCTTACATTAGAATTCAAGGCCAAAAGAATCATGGTTTTAGACTTGTTGTCATAAAATGTCTAATAACTTTTGTTTTTGTTGCATTGGTCATTGTACTACTTTTTTTGTGTTTGTTATATTGTTCAAAGAGCATCTCCAGTGTTGACATTAAATTTTTACAATAAAATAGTGCAAAAAAAAAGTGTTTCATATTGGAATAAGCTTGCACCAAATAAAATGTGTTTCAATGTATACATTATATATTTGCACTAATCGTACTTTAGAATCTATAAAATATATGATAGTGCAATAAGCCAATAAATATGAAAAATAAAATGTTTTATATAAACTAGTTTTGATGTTTTATATTAAATATCAAAGGATTGGTAAAAATAAAATCTTTTATATAATAAAACAAAACCTCAAGTGGGGACTTTTCCATTTTGAAAAACTCAAGCTTCCCTTATTAAGTAATATTCTAATTATTATTTTAATTATAATTTTTTATTATTAAAGATAATCATTTAAAAAGTTTAATTTTATCGTTAGTTGCATCTTATCTTTATCTTTTGTGTTTATCTTCTACTTGTGTAGTATATCAACAAAACAAATTTAAAGATTAAATTATTTGTTTTTTAATAAATAAAAATATATCATTCAAAAAAATTTTAAAAAAAAAACCCGCGCGTGCGTGGGTATTATAACTAGTGTTTTAATAGAATGAATTGTTTAGTGCTGACACTCGAGACCATTTTTGCTAGTTTTTGCATTATTTTAGTGCAAAAAGTACACTTAATGCGAAGATGTCATAAGTCACATAACATGACATGTGTTCATTTTTGTCATCACAAATTGACCATTTATTTGCAGCTAACATGACATTTTTGTCATCACAAATTGACCATTATGAGTTTTCAAATATGACTACTTATCTACTCATATCACATAGTATTCACCATCACCTATGTCACCAGTATTAACATCACCATACCCACATTTGAGCTGTCATATAATCACTACTTTGCCCAAAATATAGGAAAACATAACACCGATTTCACAAAATCCATTGTTGCAGCCAATAGAAACTGTAACTAAAATTCCCAAAAAAGAAAGATGTCCGATGCTTCTCTTAGTTACGATACATTTTGGGTATGCATATTGGGAGTAATCCAATAACAGAACAGAAAACCCCCTAAAAAGATTGACAAAAAGAAGTTACTGAGTATCAAGTAGAACCTCAAGAACAATTACGTATTATTAAAATGAAAATGTGAAACTAATTTGCATCTATAAGGCATATCAGAAGTCATCGCGCTCAACAATGATTTTTACTGATCCTGATGCACGTGGGGAGCATAAAAGAGTTCTTAAGATGATAATCTCTTCATCCTTAGAAACCTTACTGTTAAGGATTATCCTCACCTTCTTCAGCATGGGTGACTTGGCCAGAATAAGCGTCACAAACTCTAACTCAAGCTTCAAGCTGGAAAAGTATTCAATCTCCAGTTTATTCAGATTATCCAACCGAACATCCAAATAATCTTGCAGTGTAACGGAGTCTGTCTCAATACCAGTATAACTTGAATAGTGAAAAAACTGCAGCAAACATGGATATTTCTTGTCTGAGTGCGGCGAACAAAAAAATAAAACGTATTCACGTTAATTATTTACCTGTAACTTAATATTCTCCAAGTTTGGGGACCATCTAATCATAAGAAACAGAAAAGGTAACCCAAAATTGTCGATGAAAGACAATTCGGCTAAATACAAGTATTTGAGCAGGACTAAAGAAGCTGGAAGCTCATGTGGAACCACCCATTGTGAAAAACACTAGAAAAAGTAGACAAATGTAAACATTAATGATCAATTTTTATCTTTTCAAGTTGAACAAATTATGTGGTTAAATAGTACCTCAATGACAGGACTTGAAACAGACAGATTTTCAATCAAATGTAAACACTTAAATAGCTCAATAATGGTGTTGGAATCGTCATAGTTGTTAATATAATCTGCGGATATAACCTACAGCGCAACATATAATATTGAGAAGAAGTTATGAAAACCCGTGAGGATCGCTATTGTAGTTAGAACTTAAAACTTACCAATGTTAAGCTCTTGAGTAACGGAGATTTGGATATCAGATGTAGAAGAGCGTCCGTATCTATGTTTACATTCTCCATATATAAACTTGTAAGGCAACAAAATACATTAAATATTGATGGGTGATTGGCCATATCACAATATCGGAGGTCTAGATGTGTTAACCCATGCAACAAGAAGACCCTAAAGGGTACCTCATACCGGAAGATGTATTTAAGGTTAAGTGTCAGTTTCTTGAGAGTTTTGTTCTTCGACAAATGACGTATTATTTGGTCAATTTCAACTGAGGTGTCGTTTGCATTCATAGAAAGGGTGAACTCGTGTATTGGACCCTCGTGCACCAACAAAACTTGGAATATGGCATAGAAAACTTTACATCTCTTCTTCAAATACTTTCTTTCACTTGGTGGTTCAGCAAACGATTGCTCCAAAACAGACAACTGATTTTCATCAGACTTTTTAAACATGTCTTTCGCATTAAACACAAGTTTAGGAATTCTGGTCCAATTGTATCTCCAATCCCTCGAGAGGATACTCGTCCTCACTGCATCACGGATTGGTACAAGACAGAGAATATTTTCTATTATGTTTGGAGGAAGGGTGCTGATTATATCCAAAGAGGAATGCTTAGCTTTCATTTCAGAACAACCTTATTGAACTTAAACCAAATAATGCTGCAAAAATCGATTCAAGATAAGCTACATTAGTAGATATATAAATGCATTTGAGATTGAAAATTTAACTATCAAGTCATTTCTCATCTACTTATTAAACGATTTCTTGATTCACATTTAAGTCCAAAAAGACCAATAAAGCACATTTTTTAACAGTAAAATTTCATAAACAAAAATCATGGACACAATTTGGTAAAATGAAAAATCTAATGTTCATGATCGAGGCAATACTACTTAAGAGAAAACGTCTTACATAAAAGTAGATTCTTGATCGTACACCATGATTCATATAATTAACTGCCACACATATAGTATATGTATATCACATCTAAAAGGAAAGCTTATCATGCAAAAAAACGTATATATATCGTTTAACAGGCATAAAAGTATATGCTCCCTAAATTAAAGGATCAAAATTATGATCATCAGACATTAAAGCGTGAAGGTTTAATATACAAGTTTAAGCAAAATAGAACAACTATTGGAAGAGGTTGTGACTTTATAGTTTTTTTCGTGTTCCGATCATGATTTGGTGGCGACGTACATGCAAATATACTTGTCTGAGTTCACAGTATAAATGATAATTTTTGAGTAAAATACCACACGTTAGAAGGCCTAAATCCTGACTAGCGGCTCATGATTGTCACATTACAATCAAACATTAGTAGTAAACAAATGAACTTCGACATAAACTTTAAGACTATGCACTCATTATTAATTTTTTCTAAATTTTTGTGTAATTTTTTTTAGTATTCGACTTATACTAGTCCCTTATTATAAGCCAAAAAGCTATTGAGGCATTTCATCAAACACACACAGTGCGTGTATATACAAGACATATTGCACGTTCGACACGTCAAATTTAACGAGATTGTAACCAATTCATAGAAGTGGTATACTAAAAAAGTGATTAAATACGATTAGCTTCACAGTATCAGTTTATCACTCAATCACAAAACCTGTTAAAACACATATGAAACTATGAAAGTTATAATACCTTAAAATCTCCAAATGTATACAAACAAACAATAGAAATGAATAAAAAAGTATTATAATTAAATATGTATACATAAAACAAATGAGTTGATATATAAAAAGGAAAGATACCTGAGTTGAAGCAACCCTTTTACACCATGCTGCTGAGAAATATATATCTAAACAAGTTATATATACACGTTTGGTCCCTGTATTTTATAAAAACGTTTTCATTAAATGACACGGAGTATAATGTTTTCAAAACAATAACCACTTATTAGAAACATTACTTTTTCTAGGGCCGAGCAACACTGACCGAAAATTGAACCGAACTAAAAAAANTGCGGTTAAATAGTACCTCAATGACAGGACTTGAAACAGACAGATGTTCAATCAAATGTAAACACTTAAATAGCTCAATAATGGTGTGGGAATCGTCATGGTTGTTAATATAATCTGCGGATATAACCTATAGCGCAACATATAATATTGAGAAGAAGTTATGAAAACCCGTGAGGATCGCTATTATAGTTAGAACTTAAAACTTACCAATGTTAAGCTCTTGAGTAACGGAGATTTGGATATCAGATGTAGAAGAGCGTCCGTATCTATGTTTACATTCTCCATATATAAACTTGTAAGGCAACAAAATACATTAAATATTGATGGGTGATTGGCCATATCACAATATCGGAGGTCTAGATGTGTTAACCCATGCAACAAGAAGACCCTAAAGGGTATCTCATACCGGAAGATGTATTTGAGGTTAAGTGTCAGTTTCTTGAGAGTTTTGTTCTTCGACAAATGACGTATTATTTGGTCAATTTCAACTGAGGTGTCGTTTGCATTCATAGAAAGGGTGAACTCGTGTATTGGACCCTCGTGCACCAACAAAACTTGGAATATGGCATAGAAAACTTTACATCTCTTCTTCAAATACTTTCTTTCACTTGGTGGTTCAGCAAACGATTGCTCCAAAAGAGACAACTGATTTTCATCAGACTTTTTAAACATATCTTTCGCATTAAACACAAGTTTAGGAATTCTGGTCCAATTGTATCTCCAATCCCTCGAGAGGATACTCGTCCTCACTGCATCACGGATTGGTACAAGACAGAGAATATTTTCTATTATGTTTGGAGGAAGGGTGCTGATTATATCCAAAGAGGAATGCTTAACTTTCATTTCAGAACAACCTTATTGAACTTAAACCAAATAATGCTGCAAAAATCGATTCAAGATAAGCTACATTAGTAGATATATAAATGCATTTGAGGGGCCCTCCCCTGCCCCTACATAGTTCCGTCCATGAGCGGCTCATGATTGTCACATTACAATCAAACATTAGTAGTAAACAAATGAACTTTGACATAAACTTTAAGACTATGCACTCATTATTAATTTTTTCTAAATTTTTGTGTAATTTTTTTTAGTATTCGACTTATACTAGTCCCTTATTATAAGCCAAAAAGCTATTGAGGCATTTCATCAAACACACACAGTGCGTGTATATACAAGACATATTGCACGTTCGACACGTCAAATTTAACGAGATTGTAACCAATTCATAGAAGTGGTATACTAAAAAAGTGATTAAATACGATTAGCTTCACAGTATCAGTTTATGACTCAATCACAAAACCTGTTAAAACACATATGAAACTATGAAAGTTATAATACCTTAAAATCTCCAAATGTATACAAACAAACAATAGAAATGAATAAAAAAAGTATTATAATTAAATATGTATACATAAAACAAATGAGTTGATATATAAAAAGGAAAGATACCTGAGTTGAAGCAACCCTTTTACACCATGCTGCTGAGAAATATATATCTAAACAAGTTATATATACACGTTTGGTCCCTGTATTTTATAAAAACGTTTTCATTAAATGACACGGAGTATAATGTTTTCAAAACAATAACCACTTATTAGAAACATTACTTTTTCTAGGGCCGAGCAACACGGACCGAAAATTGAACCGAACTGAAAAAATAAGACGAACCGGTCCGATCGAAACAGAACCCACCATATTCGGTTCGGTTTTCAGTTTTATATATTTATGATTTTCAGTTTCGATTCGCTTCGAACCAAAACCGAGAAAAACACACCTAAACCATATAAACCAAATCGAACCGAATGGACCGACACAAAACTGAACCGAACCAAGTCACTTTGGTTCGGTTCGGTTCTCGGTTCATGTCTTCAACATAATCGGTTTTCAGTTCAGTTCGGTTCGTTTTTACCTGATGCCTAACACTAACTTTTCGAATTGAAAAATGTACTTGTTAAGGCAGGTCACAGTGGTGGTGCAAGGCTAAACGTGAGGTGTACGTGATGGTGCAAAGCCACACTTGACACCAGATACATCCCTGAACTCTCCCTTCTCTAAGGCGTAAGGGGAACATTATTTTGGGCTAACATCGAGTTGGATCACCGTTGTGAGGTTTGTATGTGTGTGTGTGTGTGTATGTATGTAAGTAGGTATGGGTAAACGGTGAGTGATGGTCACGAGTGTTTGAGTGACGTAGATGGAGGGGAAGTGATGCGGCGCTGTTGTGAAGTTGTGTGAAAGGTAAAATGAAAGGTGAAGACTGCGGATAGGCAGATAGCTTAACAAGTTAACTTTATTATAGTTTTGTGTAAAGGCAAAAACTATAAAATGAACATTATAGTATCATGTTTTATATTACTAATAATTAGAAATACATGAAATAATTGTGTCCATGTTAAAAATTGATAGAAACTTTTAAGAGCATATTAGTCAAGACAAACTATAAATCTAAGATTTGGAATCGTGCATCAAAATCATGTTCCTCTTCTGAAGCAAAACGACATGCGTATAAAGTACTAACTTCCCTTAAGATTTAAGACAAACCACGACATGAAACAGCAAATGAAACAATGAATAATGTTGATGCATAAAAAAGTTTACTGAAGTAAGCAACTCAACTAAGGTCAAATCACATAATACCACATTTTAGATACGCAATAATAAGATACAAAAACCCTGACAAAATAACATATCAAAGTCTCCTGCCTAGAAATCTTCAAAAACAAGATCAATTTAATGACATCATTGCCTACCATCCTTGAGCATTTGATTTAATATATGCCAAAAAAAGCTCTAACAAAGGAAATGCCAAAAATAAAAAGACGGAAACTCATCAATTACTTGCNGAGGAAAATTCAAATGCATACTCTTATTTTGGTGCATACCAAGGGACAAATCCCCACCATCCATCTATTTTAATCTAATGGTGGGGATTAACCTAAGATTAAATGGGAAACATAAGTCCATGTCTTTTTTTCTTCCTTTTTCCTTGTCTTTTTAATTATTATATTTTTTTCTTTCTTTTCTTTTTTCTTTCTTTCTTTTTTCTTTCTTTCTTTTTTATTTCTTTTCTTTCACGCTAGATTGCCTTTTTTTTTTTTTTTGGTCTTTTTTTTAAACGTTTTTTTTCCTTTTAATCCACTTGTTTTCACTTTAATACATTTTCGTCATTTTTAATACGTTTTCGTCCGTTATTTTACGTTTTTGTCTGTTTTCGTACGTTTTCGCCCATTTTCATATATTTTCGCCCGTTTTCTTACGTTTTCATACGTTTTTATCCATTTTCATCTGCTTTCTTACGTTTTCGCCCGTTAACGTCTGTTTTCATATGTTTTCTTACATTTTCTTTCGTTTTCATACGTTTTCGTCCGTTTTCATACGTTTTCGTCCGTTTTAATACATTTTCGTCCGTTTTCTTTCGTTTTCGTCTAT
>LBNU01005258.1:13906-45602 GCA_014162995.1 Artemisia annua | reverse complement strand
AAAAAAAAACGTCTAAAAAGACAAAAGAAAAAAGAAACAAAAAAGAAAGAACAAAAAAGAACCAAAAAAAATGGATTAAGCGTGAAAAGAAAGAAAAAAAAGTAGAAAAAAAATGATTAATAAAAAAGACAAAGCAAAAGGGGGGAAAAACATGGACTTATGTTTCCCATTTAATCTTAGGTTAATCCCCACCACTAGATTAAACTAGATGGATGGTGGAGATTTGTCCCTTGGTATGTACTAAAATTAGAGTATGCAAAATAAAGTGCCTCTAGTGTGGTAATTCTAATGTAATTGTTTTCTAAGTAATTATAGATAAACTTTATGTTTCTGTCAATGGAAAGGCACATTTGAAAACACAGGTGAAAGTGATTAAAACAAAATATTGGACACAAAAGTATTTGGCTAATAGAGTGATCAGAATGAATGGATATTGTTAAACTTAATGATTTATGTATATCATCTTTCAATTATTTAACTGCTCTTTCTAAACTTCCATAGGGCACTTTTGTCGTGCAAATGGCTTGTTCCAATAAACTGCGAAAGTTTTCCTAAATATCATCAGTTTTATATTGCTAAATGTTTTTCTATGAGGAATATATCTTCCTACGGTTTATGATATTACTGATTTACTATTAAGACGTACTAGCTACATATATATATATATATATATATATATATATATATATATATATATATATATATATATATATATATATATATATATATATATATATATGTTTGATCTAGATAATACATATGCATTTGGTATCGTATATGTTGCGTAAAGAATTGTATAGTAATGATATAGTATGTTAACTATATAATAATATAGCATGTTAACTCGTTAAGTGTTGTTTTGATATTACAATTCCTTTGATTCTTTGAACTAGTTGGTCATGTGATTTATTTTACACTTCATGAATCATATAATAGTGGGTTAAAATTAATAGACCGATTTGTTTTTTCATTAACTTTGAGATAATTTTCAAAGAATTATCATGTTCGTAGGTTCTTACAAAAGTAACATGATTACAAATGTAAAGAAACATTGAAATTCACATGTTAAACATTATTGTACAAGTTACCAAATAAACAATTTATCATATTTTTCTAGCTAACATTAATATGTTGTTCCATATATAAGTTGTGTAGTACACGTAAATCATGATGTTAGAACAATTTTGTTTTCTTGATCAATATCTCAGGGCATATACGCATCTTGTTTTTTTTTGTCCATGCAACTTTGCTCTAAATAAAAGACCAAAAGAGAAACATAGATATGGAATTCTCAAGTCATATCGTATCATTGATCCTTTAAACTCTATTGTAAGAGCAATTAATGTTCTATTGTGATTGCATAACGAGAATTATGTTATATTCTATTGTTGATTTTTTAAACTCTCATGTAATTTACAAAAACAATAGATGTTTTATCGTGACTACAAAGAGAGAATCAAAACAACATAACCATCATGTTATGGTTGAAAAAAAATTATTAGAACCTCAAGTTCTAATGTGATTCTTTCATGAATCAATATCATAACCTCATATTGTATCTCTTTTAATGAACCTCAAGTTCATTTATTACTCTCAAAAAAAAAAAAAAAAAAAAAAAAAAAAAAAAAAAAAAAAAAAAAAAAAAAAAAAAAAAAAAAAAAAAAAAAAAAACTTCAAGTTCTAATATGATTCAATAAATAGAATCAATAGCATAACTTCATGTTATGTAGAGAGAAAAAAAGTTAGAACCACAAGTTCTATTATGATTCTCTCAAGTGAATCAAATAACGTAATTATTTTTGTAGAATTTTTACATTCTATTGTTATTTATCTTATGATTACTTAATTGTAGATGTTTATGTTATTGTATAATTTTTTTTGTTTCCTCCGTATCTAAACAGTTCTATAACATTGTCAAATATATTCAATGAGTATAAATATTGTTTTTAAAGGAATCTTACGTTTTAATTTAAATCTCAACAAGATAAATCTCTACGTTTATTAAATATATTTGTTTTTTTTAAAACAACTTTAGTGATCATATCTGTTACTAAATTAAAAATATGTGTGCATATTAATGAATTTTGGATATTTCTAGATATGTGAAAATATATGCTTATTATAAGTTGATGTAATTGTGATCATCAATATCAAAAAGTCAGTGCATACGTCTTATAATTCGAAAAATAATCTTAGTAACCAATGTTTATTAAATTGTATTAATTACATACATGCATGATCACAGTATGATTATGATTTTTTGTTGCAATTTTGGACTTTTGTTCCTAATATTTCTGTAGGCTTTTGATGTTAAGATCTATTTTAACTGTAAAATTTTTTAGGAGAACTTCGTCTTCTTCGTGAGGATCTTAAAAGGGAATGCTTAATGATGAAAGATTCGTTAAATTATGGTAATATCTAAAGGATACATTACCACACAAAAGCAAGTAATACTCCCAAAAATCTCGCTATGATTGTATGCACGTCAAGTTGCATTAAAAAAAAGTATAAGCGAGTTCGGTCTCACAATTCAGTTTTAGATCTGAATTAAAAAAGAAAATATATAACGGTGAAAGATCCGTTAAATGTATGTCAAAAACTAAAAGAAAGATTTGACCATTATAAGCAAGAGATTCTTGCAAATGCGAGCACATTTTTCGCAATATTAAGTAGTACATCTGAATGATGAAAAGAAAAAATGCGTTGAGATGGTTAATGCCTCGAATATACTCATATATCGAGAACGATGCTTTGATATAAAAGAAATGGGGAACAAACACGATAAACCCATTTACTAAATTTGCTCCATATTATCGTGTTAAAAGAAATTGGTTGGCAATCTCAAGTTGCAACATAAAGATATACATTTCTTCAAGCGAATGTGATACAATGATCAACATAAGATGTTCAATCCCTCAAGTGAATGAGAAAAAATGATCAATATAAGATCCTCATTCCCTCATGTGAATGTGATAATGTAACGATAAATGATTAAAGATCATTTATCATGGTAAATGCTATGGTCGAGGTAGTATGACAATGACAAACCACTAGTAGTGGCTAAAATAAAATAAGAAAGGAGCAAACAAAAATGCTATTTCTGCAAAAATGCAATGTGGTGTATATGAAATACAAGTGTGCCAAAGATATTACACATTATATTCATAGATTTAAAAGTCTGTGCTAGCACATTTTGCTCCACAAAAGAAATATAAAATTGTCATGAGAAACGAAGTTAAGTTCTTTTATATCTTCCTCGACATGCATTATATAAAGATTAGTAAAAGCTAATCACTGCCATAAACTTAAGTTTATGAGCAATAAAAATTATAATATTTTTGGCATGACCAGTTATACCATCACAAGTCATTAATGATGCGAAAACTATAAAATGATTAGATTCTTCAATCTAATATTTTTATCTCTCAAAAGAAGTTGATTATTTATGTATCAACTAGATTGGGACTCGATCCCTTAATTTACTGGAATGAAAACAAGTGGATGTATGTAGGCTTACATATCCAATGTATGAACCATTTAGAGTTTAATATCGATGCATCGTCTAAATGGTTATTAAATCGCAACCTCAAGTTTGCTTGATTAATAGCTCAATGCGAGCCTAACATTCCAGAGTAAGTATTTCATCATTAAATGCGATGAATTACTTCTAAATTATCAAATGAAACTGAGGGAAAAACTTGTGTTGTTGTATGGGGCCATATTATAATATGCACAATAACAAAATTAGCATCATGCTAATATGTTATTATAAATCCTCCCTTTTATAATTGGTTTTGGTTATAAACCAAACATATCCTATTTTCGTTTTTTGTGTGCAAATTACTCCACATATATGGGATATAGAAGATGGATAATTCCTTCAGGAGGAGAGAAGTAGCTGCAAATTCAGAATGAATTATCATATTCTGTTGATCTTCGAAAGAAATTTTTTATGAATTGATTATTCAGTGGATAATCTAATAGTCATAAATAAACATTGGCCAAAAATAAAATTTCAGCTACTCATGCTCTAATTAGAAGTTGTCCATCAAGGACACTATTTTTATGACATGCCTCAAGCATGGTAGACAAATCGATTCCAAATAAAATCCTCGATGAAAAATATGGAGCATGAAACAAGATGGTTGTTCGAGGTATAAAAGACCTCATGATAGTCTCATAAAGAGACACTAGACATGAAGGTTCCAAAGAACCTCAAATAGCTAATTAATGAGATCTCAATAAATTATATCATGTCTAAAGTTATATGGAATCAAAACATAAACGACGTCGATAAATTTGTCTACATACAATATATTGCTTGCTATTATGCATGACGAAGATCAAATATCAATTCATATCCAAATGTGCGCTCAACGAAATGATTGGCCAACATAAAAGGACTTAGTATCTTGCAAATAATAAAAGTCTTGAAACGTGAAGTTCGAACACGTCAATGTGTAAAATCTATTGGATATAAATCGGTTTTTGTGCTAAACCGAAATAAGAGCTCTAAAGTATGTCTTTTAAGACATGAGTTGTGAATAAATAAATTCACAAAAAACACAAAGTTGATTATTAAAGACATATTGTCTCGAGGTGGATGTAAATATCTTATTGATATTTTACGAGACAATCAATATTGAAGTATTTGATTCACTCTAAATGAGGAATGATCTGTAATGTCTCAAGCATGGCTTACAACTTCAAATTCTAGATACGATTAATAAAGTTCTCAATAACTTTATTTGATAAAGTTGAATGAATCCGTATATGGATCAAAATGATTTTGGACGCATATTATATAAATTGCTTTTGCACATGTCTCAAAGAAATAATTGGTCCTCAAGTACCATACATAAGTACAATTGAGGTTTGGATACCAATTTTGTAATTAATATGCATCACAAGAGTGTATTTTTCTCTTTTACTATTTGTACATGCATTGTATACTTTACAACCAATTGATTTGATATTAGGTTGGAAGCTACACATATGTTTTTTTGTCATCTTTGCAGGACTTATTCGTAACATCATCAATTTGATGGACTTCATTGTAAAGTTGTTGCCAACAAAGTATACGAGCAACTCGTTTAGAAGATTAGCATGCGATGCTTGAAATGTATACATTAAATTGAGGAGGAGGAGCATTATACGCATTGCACTCTTTTCCTTCATCAAGTTTTTTTTTATCCCATTGGTTTTTTCTTGATAAGGTTTTTGATGAGGCAGTCTATAAAGTATAATGAACGATGAATATCCAAGGAGGAGTATTGTAAAATATTATGGGCTTATGGGCTTATGTTTATTCATCCTAATCTTGATTAACAAGTTAGGGTTTTCCTATGCCTTATAAGTACCTCGTGATGTAACATTATGAATATAGCTAAATAATAAGAATTCTCTTCCTCTCTCATTCTTGTGTTCTTGTTCATTACATTTACAATAGAATTAACTATTTTTTTAGGGGATGATTTGGCTACAACTTTTGTTATCAATTGGCTATAATCCTCCACTAAAATGCACAAAAAAATAAATTCATGGACCCACAAAAAAGTTACGGACCTACAATTTGTAGCACAAATTGTAGGGAGTTGGCTACAATGCAATTGTAGTCAATATATTCCCATTGAGCATGTTAAAAGCGTGTAGAATTAACTATTTTTTTCCGGTGACCACACCTATTAGTGAGTCGTCATGTGATCCTCCAGGCTTCACAACATACAAGATGTGTCAAATAACATCTATTTGTTGATTGAACTTTCAACATACGTCTATTGACTGGAAGTCCAAGTCCAAATGAACACAAAAGACTAACAAAATTTAAACTAATGCATAATAGAAGTATCAATCTATCATCTATAACTCTACTAGATCTTCATCTAGGTAGACGCTCAACGATGAATTCTATTGTAGATGATGCACGTGTTTGGCATAATAATTTTTTTGAAATCAGCAACTCCTCATCTTTAGTAACATCATGGTCGAGGATTATATTCACTTTCTTCAAGACAGGTGACTTGGCTAAGATAATCTTCAAAAACTCCATCTCATGCATCAAGTTGGAAAAAAATTTAATCTCAAATTCATTGAGATGCTCCAACCAAAAACCCGAACAATTTTCAAGTGTATTACACAGCATCGACCCTTCAGCCTCACTAACCTCACTGAGTACCACCCTCACCTTCTTCAACTTAGGTGCCTTGACCAATAAAAGCTTCACAAACTCCACCTCATGCTTCAAGGAAGGAAAATCTAGAATAGACAGTTCATTTAGATGCTCCAGCTGAATATCTAAATAATCATCTAGTTTAATAGCTATCTTGGACTTCATCAGAGGCGTATCTATTAACACCTACAGAAAATATAGTAATGGTATTTCTTGTGTTAGTTTATTTCGGCATGAGATTAAAACAGCGTTAAAGCTAGAAATAAAACATCGGATGCTCTTCTGGTACAACATCTTCAACACAACACTTGAACCATAAGCCAAAACAAAGATCATCTAGAAAAGTATCCCCCCTAGTTTGAGTCAATTAAAAACCATGTGAAAAGAGTACCTGGATGAAACTACTAAGTACACCCAGATTTTGAATCCTACGTAAACATTTGAATAGCTCTTTAATGCTGGTATCGTCAGAATTGACAATATTATTCGCATCTATATACTGCAGAAACTTTCAATAGTTAGAGAAGTTTTAGAGCCCATAATGAGGATGGTTAATGTATAAATAACTTACCAGATTTAAGGTCTTAAGTGAGGGAGAAGTTGATACAAGATGTATAAGTGCTCTTTTGGAGATGTCAACATTGTCCAAACTTAATCTTGTGAGGCTACTGAGTCCACTGAATGTTGGTTCAAAGTAAATACCACAAGCCGTAAGTTCTAGGTGTGTTAACCGATGCAACGATAAGACAGATATGGGTAACCTACCCTGCAAATCCAAGCTAAGCTTCTTCACTGTATTCGTCCCCAATAAATGATCTATTATTTTTTCAATTTCATCACTATAGTCATTTGCTTCACCATCTCCTTCGGTTTCAAGGGCGAACTCAATTACTGGACCTTTGTGCATTAACAAAACTTGGAATATAGCATTAAAAATTTTAGACACCCCCTTTTTTTTTAAAGCAGATTTTTTTCCAAAACTAGAAAGCCGCTTTATTAAAAGTTTACACCTTTTAATCAACAGTTTCCATTTGAATCGTGGTTCTATAGAAGTTAACCCCCAACAAGACACATGAATTCCATCACTTGGTTCATCAAACATATCTTCCTCATAAAACACAAGTTCAGGAATTTTGGTCCAAATGTATCTCCATTCCCTCGAGAGGATACTCGTCCTCACTGCATCTTTTATTGGTAAATGACATAGCATCTTTTCTATGATGCATGAAGGAAGGGTGCTAATTATATCCACGGGCAACGGTTTAGCATCCATATCAAGAAGTGTTTCTGTTGGACCGATCATAGCTGCAAAGATTAGCTTAAACTGTTCTGAACTAAGAATGAACTACTTTTAATGATTATAAGGATATTATCATAAGTGCAAGGTATTAGGTTTTAACAAGTGTTAGCATATATCACACAAAATACAGTAATAAATAAGCAAATATCCTTATAAACAACAAATGGAAGAAAGTGCCAACATTAGTTAACTTACTTGGAGATGTCATTGTTTGATCAGCAGGAAAGAGAGATGAAAGAAACGTTTGTATTTGTAAGTCTATCAGAATTTGATGTAGATCGTACTATTTAAACTTATACTCTTTATACACTAAATAACTAAATGGGTTAATTTTATATATTTCTTAAACTTTAAAATTTCGTATATATCCAAATCATTTTGGTAATATCAAATATATCCTTTTTAAACTATAAAGATATAAAATATATCCAAATCCGCAATTTAATGATTATAAACACTCTTATTTTATATAAATTGACAGTTATATCCCTTGTTCTTCATCTCTTATATTCTTAACATTATAAAATACAGAACACAACAAATATATACCAATCAAATTTAGGTTTAGGGTAACCTGTTGTAATCTGCTGAATAAAGGGATCCCATCCATGTATTTATAAGGCATGGATTAGGGTTTTAGGTGTAGAGTGGGCCGCTGTCGCCGGGCCTAGCCCATTCCTGGCCTAGTCCAGACTATGCGTCTACATCTTTCATCAGTAAACTTAGATACAAGTCACCCATATAACTAGTAAGCAACAGCAAAACGATTGTTGTCGACCACAAACTCATAACATGGCCAACATCATGACGGGGAATACAATAAAAAAAAATGGATGTCATGAAAAACCAAGGAACAAAGTTAAATCTAGTCATCGTTAGTGATTTGAAAACTGAAATTGGTTCATTTCTAATTAGATAAACAGGTAGTGCGCACAAGACATGAAAACATGACAATAGTTACTTGATAGCTGCGTAATCAACGTCTACATTACTTTCATGGAGATTTAATGATTTTGTAATATAAGAAAACACAATAAATAAATTATATTAAATATGTTTAGAAGTACATATTCTGTTAAATATGTTTTGTAAATGCAATACTAATTTAAAAAATTCCATAAGTTTTATTCGTTTTCTCTCTCTACTTTCACATCGTTTTTTCTCTCTACAACACAAGCCTAAAAACATGCATAATGCATAAATCACTTGTACAATTGTATTATGTACTTTCCCTCTCCAAATTTCTACAAATCATTTTTTGAAATCAACAAATCAAATCATTAGGTACATTTGTAGGCATGATTAGTAGGCACAACAATCATTTTTCTTAGTCTAATAGGTTTGATGGTTTTAGTGAGGTTGGTTGTTGAGAGTTGTTCTGTATTTCTTCGATTGCATCCATTTGGTGACAATCGTTTGGTTTGTATGATGATTGTATCCGTTTGGAGAGAATCGTACTCATTCAGATTTAGATAGTAAGAAGCACGTGGGATGGTTGGTTGGGTGCAAGATTTGTGTTGTGTGTTTGATACCATTAGTTTTTACAAAAACTTTAAACTCCGAATTAGCGCCTCAGCTTTCCGTTCAATGAATACCTGGAAATTTGAACTAATGGGTAGATCCTCCAACTTGTGAACCGCTAGATGCCAATTATCTCAACAAGGATAACAATATCTAGCAACCCTCAACAACGGAAACCTTCTACCAATTCCAACACCAACGACATTGAGAGACAATCACGAAAGAGGTTCATGTGATGGTAGCGAGAGAGCTCGTGTGATCTAATAGCATGGAGGGAGATCATAAAAAATTACACTTTTTACCATAACAAGTTGAAACCCTCTAGAAAGAGTCCTAAGTAAAAAACAAAGTGATTGATGTTTGTAAGATTAGTCAACTAGAATTTGAGCTATCAATGGAAAAGGAAAATGATTGTTGAGTATGTTTCTGAAGCATTTAGCTTGTTTTAAAATAAAAATCCCAAAAATCTTAAATTTTCACTTTAGCTTGTTTTAAAAGTTGTTGATGATTGTGTTATTAAGATTGGCCAACTGAAATCCGATCTAGACTTTGAAATAGTTTGTTCTAAATGTTTACATGATGAAAACCATGAGTTGAATGCAGTGGTAAAGTTTCTTACTTTCAATACCNAATCTTCATCTTCGATGTCATGTCCAAATCAATACGATAAATCATGGAGCATTTCACTAAATAATATTGCCTCCTTAAAAACCTTCCCAGGTAAAACCCATCGGGACAAACCCCAGGTAAGGAAAAAAGAGCACAACTATCATTTAGGACTCCTACCAATATAAGAATATTGGCCTTCAAATCTTCATGGTCATAGCACAAATAAGTCTTCAAATAGAAGTGAGGCTTCACCCCATAACTCAAATCTCTCTGATGCAACTTGAAAGACTCACAGCCCAACAATACCATAAGCCCAAAGATATACTTAAACTGAAGACTCATCCCAACCAGCATAAAGTTCAACAGTCCATTTGTGTTGTGTGTTTGATACCATTAGTTTTTACAAAAACTTTAAACTCCGAATTAGCGCCTCAGCTTTCCGTTCAATGAATACCTGGAAATTTGAACTAATGGGTAGATCCTCCAACTTGTGAACCGCTAGATGCCAATTATCTCAACAAGGATAACAATATCTAGCAACCCTCAACAACGGAAACCTTCTACCAATTCCAACACCAATGACATTGAGAGACAATCACGAAAGAGGTTCATGTGATGGTAGCGAGAGAGCTCGTGTGATCTAATAGCATGGAGGGAGATCATAAAAAATTACACTTTTTACCATAACAAGTTGAAACCCTCTAGAAAGAGTCCTAAGTAAAAAACAAAGTGATTGATGAGCATGTTTGTAAGATTAGTCAACTAGAGTTCGAGCTATCAATGGAAAAGGAAAATGATTGGTGAGTATGTTTCTGAAGCATTTAGCTTGTTTTAAAATAAAAATCCCAAAAATCTTAAATTTTCACTTTAGCTTGTTTTAAAAGTTGTTGATGATTGTGTTATTAAGATTGGCCAATGGAAATCCGATCTAGACTTTGAAATAGTTTGTTCTAAATGTTTACATGATGAAAACCATGAGTTGAATGCAGTGGTAAAGTTTCTTACTTTCAATACCCTTTTCTTGGTTTATTAAGATCGACCGGTACTATAATGTTCCTGGTTTAATAAAGTTTCTTACTTTCGATACCCTTTTCTTGGTTTTATGCTGGTCGGATCTAATCTTTTTAAGTCAACTAAATTCCTTCTTTTAATTACTACGCCGAGTACTAAATTAACAACTTTCAATGCGTGATGCAATCAACAATATTGGTTTTGATAAAATAAGGGGGTAAAAAAAAGCCATTGTCATACAGACTGCAAAAAAACTAATTTACCAGGAGTAAAGAATAACCGAATAACTACCCACAAATGGTCTCTACCAATAATAACGAAAATTGTTTTTTGGTCATTTATTTATTAATTTCTCAAATAATCAGAATTTGTCAAACACACATAGATCTACTTGTCTCAGTTTCGCAGCTTCTAACAACAGAAGCACTCTAACCGCTAGTTTCTACAATCAGTTTTATCAAAGTTGATAAGTTTAGTATATTTGTTGAATATCACATTATCATTCTCGTATACCACATCCAAACACCCATTCACATTATCCGATATAAGAAGTATGCAACTTGTTTATAGCCTTGTGATTGAGTCACTCTTATTTTTACATTAAACAATAGTAAAACGTTGTATTTGTCATATCTAGGATGCAAAGGTGCGACACATTAGTAGCATACCCCTTATGGGAAAGTGTCCATGCTGAGGTTCAGGATTTTGGTCAAAATTCAAAGCACATTGGCAGCCATGTTGCGTACCACATGTTGAAAGAAAAAGGACCTTTTAGGTTGCATCAACCTTTTCAGGATCATTGTTTGTATAAATTATTGAACTATAATACAGAGAACCCTTTTTCCGCATAGTTCTTGAACCGTGATCAGTCCTAGAATGTAAGATAGAGTTGGGAATTTTGACCCATTAGTTGTGAATAAGTCAATCCGAGAGTACATTGTTTTTAATATCTAAGGGCTAAAATGATTCAAAGAAGTTAGCTTGAGATGAAATGGTTCTAAACTGTGATATTACTACAAATGGGCTTCGAAACTAGTTTGTTTAGCAGATTGACATTACTGGCTGTTTACAGGCCTTTGAGGGGAGTTTCCAGGATCGATTGATCATAACAACTCATGCCAAACATTCATACAAGAATCGATTAAAAAAAAAGAGAAACAAGAAAGATGGGTTGAACCCTTTAATATGTATGATATATAAACTGGAAGGGTTACAATATTTGTTACAGAAATATACATATATATACTGATCTAAGAGGTGTTATATGAAAAGATGTGATGGTTCATTCAAACCAAAGGTTGTGTCCTTTCACAGTAACCGTAAATAACTAACTTATAACTAACTATTCTAACTGCCATCATCTTCTGAATTGCTGGTGCGAATTTGCAGCCCATGACAGAAAAATATGCAGCCTTTCTTGTAAACAAAGATTAACGGATTATGTTTTCCAACACTGGCAAAGTGGTCTTGTAGGTTGAGTTTGGTATCGGGTCAAAACGCGTAAATTAAAATGCAGGTCAAATTGTTGTATAAAATGTGATATAGTAAATGTTTCTTATTTGATGTTTGACAGAGAGAAGTCTCAAGACGATATTAATCACACAGACTTAACATACTTTACCGCGGAAGCCATGTCATCTCTTTGAGTATGGTATCTCTCATATCCCTGAAAACGATTTGAAATAAACTACCCTTTTTTATAAGTTTAGTATTTTCCTACACATACTGTAGAATATCAAGCCTCAAAAACTCACACTCAAACTCACGAATGTGTAATGGAAAAGTTTACTGATATTCTTTTGTACTATATTAAATAAACCTATGACTATTTATAGCCATTACAAGAGACTGTTAAGCATAAAACTAGGAACACACTACCAGCTAGAGAAAAGGTAAACATAACCTCTTCTACACAACGTGACATTCAGTTACCTAAAACTTCGGTCAACTAGAATACCAATTCTAAAGACAACTAATAAAACATAACATTTACATGCAAGTCAGCCATGCATGCAAACCCTTTACATAAACGATTAATCCAACATTCACCCCCTTAATCGTTTATGTCCTCGTTCACATCAATGTTCAAGACCTTTCCCGGATACCCGACCATCACCTCGGTCACATCCAAAGTCTTCTCTAGCTCAACTGCTTTTGATTGTTCACAACACTTGGAACATGTAACATGGCATCCCGTTGGACACGTTCATTAACATCTTGACTCTTCACGGATCGACGACCTCTTCCCTGGCCACATCCAAAGCCACCCGATTTGAACTCCAACGCCATAATGTTCACACTGTGTTGTTTCTCCATTCCCGATTTTCCCGGACTCACGACNATGGCATCCCGTTGGACACGTTCATTAACATCTTGACTCTTCACGGATCGACGACCGCTTCCCTGGCCACATCCAAAGCCACCCGATTTGAACTCCAACGCCATAATGTTCACACTGTGTTGTTTCTCCATTCCCGATTTTCCCGGACTCACGACCTCTACCTTGGTCTCGTCCAAAGTCTCCAACCACCTGACTGTTGTTGTCACCACACAGATCCCGTTTGCTCATAACACTTATGTGACACAAGAGCATTATTCCACCGATCAAGAAAACAAAGCCACTCACTTCTACTGTTTTCTTTCACTCGCCAAACGAACCGAATCAAAGCTCCCTGCTTTTCCCGACTCTTCCCGTCCGTTTATCCCGCGAACCGGTTAATCTCTCCATTTTCCGGTGACCTACAACCTACCGCCGGATTTTCCTTTGAATACCACACTTCCTTTCGATCACAACTAACAGCTACGGACCGCTTGTGTTCATCACCGGTCACCCCCGTCGTCTTGAATGGTACTCCCCCTCTCCTACGACAATCGATGTCCCGAAACACTTTCCCATTCCACCGACCAAGAGGACAAGCTACGCCCTCTACTGTCTTTATTATATCTGCAGAACGAACCAAATCCAAAGCGACCTGCTTTGACGGATCCTTCCCGTTCGTTTCACGCACTCCCGTCGTTTAGTTTCTTCAATATGGAACAACTCAACGCCCCGTAAAGACAAGACTCGGTTCTCTTGTGTGTCCGCCCCGAAGGGCTACACCTTCTCTTGAAACCGCCGCCTCTCAAACCTGCCTTTAATCGAACGAAGCTCTTGATACCAAATGTAGAATATCAAGCCTCAAAAACTCACACTCAAACTCACGAATGTGTAATGGAAAAGTTTACTGATATTCTTTTGTACTATATTAAATAAACCTATGACTATTTATAGCCATTACAAGAGACTGTTAAGCATAAAACTAGGAACACACTACCAGCTAGAGAAAAGGTAAACATAACCTCTTCTACACAACGTGACATTCAGTTACCTAAAACTTCGGTCAACTAGAATACCAATTCTAAAGACAACTAATAAAACATAACATTTACATGCAAGTCAGCCATGCATGCAAACCCTTTACATAAACGATTAATCCAACAAAATTAATGTGGGTTCTTGAGTTATTTACATTCTTAAAAATGTGAAAATAATAACTATAGTTTTATATGTTTCCGAAGAATTGTATATATGGTTTCTTGCCCGTGCAGGTGTGAAAAGATGAGATAGAACATTGAATTGAAGTTTGAGGATTGTGAGTAATGGAGATACAGGTCAACAAGAAGATCAAGATGGAGTCATGAACAAGAAGACCCTATCAGTCATTTCCTCCAACTATGCTCATCATCTCAAGTGTTTTGTTAGCTGTTATTCAATGTAATAGTTAGAGTAGTGATAACTTGATTTGTATTTTAGCTATAGCAGAGTATTGTAAATAGTCAAAGCGGGTCAACCCATTCAAGTGTTAGTTATGGTTTCCCGCCAAGACCTTTCCTTTAAATACTGATGTAATAGTATCATTTTCTCTCAATCAATGAAATAATTTTCCTTTCATTCTCTCTGTTTTCTCATCAGTGAGAATTTAAAGAATGTTTTCACATATTATAGCCCTTTCATTTATAGCTGATTCGAACTAACAGAACAGTGTGGTTTGATGCAATCTGCATACATACACCATAAACTCAAAGTCAAAGACATTGATATTTACAAATATATATTAAATTAGAACATATGTTTGAGTTAGAAAGTAATTACTAGTATAATCTCTTGCTACTAGTATGAGGGTTTAAGTTCAACTCATACTAGGTGCAAACAACCTCAAGTGGCCACGTGAACCTTCTGAAAGGGAGGGCTTTACCCGGTTTGATTTTCTGTAGGGTTCAAGCACCGTGAATTAGTCGGCTAAAAGGTCTGAAAACATGATTATCCAAATAAAAAAAAGAATAAAAAAAATAATAAAAAAAAAAAAAATCTGTCATTTATCCAGCCTTTGCAACATAAAAGTTTTAAAAGTCCAAGAACACCGATTTGCTGAACTTTTAACGTCTTAGGGGTGGAAGTCAAAGACCAGAAGTGCACAAAAGACTAGCAAAATTAAAACTTGACAGGCAATATAAGTATCATTTTATCATATATTCAAACTCAGATCAACTTCACTCAGCTTCTAATGTTTCAAAGATGATTTCTACTTTGGATGATGGATGTAGGAAATGTAACATCATTCTTGAGGAGTATGTTCACTTTCTTCAAGACAAGTGACCTGGCTAAGACGATCTTCACAAATTCCATCTCATGCACCAAGTTGGAAAAAAATTCAGTCTCAAATTCATTGAGATGCTCCAACCAAAAATCCGAATAATTTTTTAGTATATTACACAGCGTCAACCCTTCACCCTCACTAACCTCACTGAGTTCCATCCTCACCTTCTTCAACTCAGGTGGCTTGACCAATAAAAGCTTCACAAACTCCATCTCATGCTTCAAGTGGGGAAAATCTTGAATCTTCAGTTCATTTAGATGCTCCAACTGTATCCCTGAATAATCATCCAGTTTAAATATCTATCTCGGATTTCGTGAGAGATCTATCCAAAAAAAATATACAGAAAGAAATGGAATTTCTTGTGTAAGTATATTTTGGCATGAGAATAAAAAATTACAATCTATACAAGATTCTCTTTTAACCGAGTCTTCAACAAAATGCTTGAATCATACCTGTGAGAAACTACATAAAATACTCTGACCTTGAATCATGCGTAAGCATTCGAATAGCTCTTGAATACTTGTATCGTCTGAATCAACAATATTATCAACATCTTTATACTGTAGAAACTTTTCAATGGCTAGAGAAGTCAAGGCTCCATAATGAGGATAGTAATTAATGGGTAAATTTAACTTACCAGATCTAAACTCTTGAGTAAGGGAAAACTTGATAAGATATGCACAAGTGTTTTCTTAGAGATATTCACATTGTCCAAGTATAACCTTGTGAGGCTACCAAATCTACTGAATGTTGGTTCAAAGTGAATATTACAAAACAAAAGTTCTAGGCACGTTAATCGGTGCAACGAGAAAACAGATAAGGGTAGCCTACCCAGAAAAGCCAGACTAAGTTTCTTCACAGTATTCTTCTTATAAATGAGCTATAATCTTTTCAGTTTCAGCATAGTAGTCATGACTGTCTGCAATGACTTCAAGGGTGAACTCAGTTATTGGACCTTCGTGCATTAACAAAACTTGGGATATACGAGTAACAAAGTTTTAGGAATTTTGGTCCTAACATATCTCCATTCTCTTGAGAGGATACTCGTCCTCACTGCATCTTTTAATTTATTGGTATAAAACATAGGATGTTTTTTATGATCCATGAAGGATGGGTACTTCTGATAATTGTATCGACAGGCAATGGGTTAGCTTCCATATCAAACTGTTCTTTTTGCACTAATAGCTGCAAATTCTAGTTCAGAATACACATTTTTTATAGATGATCTACTTTTGATGATTAAAAAAAGCACAAAACATGTGTAAGGTATTAGGTATTTATAATAACTAACATATACGGAGTATCATACAAAATAATGAGTAACCAAAAAAACATAATCATAAATGATAACTGCAGTTAGCTTACTTTGGAAGCGTACTTGTCATTTGATAAGCCGGAGACAGAGAAGAGATATTGGGAATTTGGGATCACACGATGTAAATATATATATTACTCCATATACTCCGTCAATAAATATAATGGTAGTATGGTACACATATTAGAGTTGGTTATAGGGCCTAGTCTACCAGTACTACTAGTCTAGCAACCCTCGATTTTATGTGTTTCTTATTAGATTAGATTGTTTTGGAGGAGCAAAACACTCTCCCCATAACTCTTTACAAAATATGTGTTCCAGCGTTTACAATTAAAGATTTTTGTTTGTATTTGCTTTAATGGAGATTATAAATTTAGCTATTGTCTATTGAGCTACGAGAATAAACAAACTAAACATACATTCACCATCAAGTCAAGACTATCAAGCCTACCAAGTTTCTACTACACCATGAAGATCAAGATAAATGTAAAAAGATGTAAAGTGTAGTTTATAAAACTTGTATCAGTTGCTAAGTAGCTTTAGCCGTTTAACTTTGACTTTGTATCTGTATATAAACAATTTTACTGTACACATTTCCATTTTAAGGAGATTGCAACAACTTTTCCCGCTCAATTCTAGTACAACCTCCATTATCACTTTCTCAATACAAGCATCTTTGAACAAGGAAAAAAAAATATATCATTAGAGAAAATCAAAGCATACTGAGACGCTATAAACCATCATAACATCTTAAAATGTATATTCATATATATAAAGGAAATTCAAATATTTAATAACCTAAAGACCAAACTTGACTTAAACCTTTAATGTTTAACCACATATCATTATTACCTTGCTTGAAATCTTTTCTACAAAATGGTGCACCTTGAATCCTAGCAACATTACCACCATCGCGGCGCCAACGTGTCTAACTACATTCGAGTATTCATATAGCATTACCTTACCTAAAATCTAGAAAATGATAACACAAGACATTGATTTGCTGAAATTTTAACGTCTTTTGGGTGGAAGTCAAAGACCAAAAGAGCTCAAATGACTAACCAATTATATGCTTGATACACAATAATGGATTATCAATTTAGCATATATTCAAACACAAGTTCACAAATCTTCATCTTCATCATCCTCATCTTCATATAAATGGTCAAAAATAATTTCTACTGTGGATGATGCACGTGGACAGCGTAACAACATTTTTAACATGACTATCTCCTCATCCTTAGTGACATCGTATGTGAGAAGTATGTTCACCTTCTTCAAGACAGGTGACTTGGCTAAGATAAGCTTCACTAACAACATCTCATGCTTCAAGTTAAGATATACAATCCTAAATTCATTGAGATGCTCCAGCCAAATATCCGAATATCTTTTTAGTGAATTACACATCTTCAACCCTTTATCCTCAGTAACCTTATTTTTGAGGAAAATCGTCAGCTTCTTCAACTCAGGTGAGTTGATCAATATGAGCTTCATAAACTCCATCTCATGCTTTAAGTTGGGAAAATCTAAGATTTCCAATTCAATTAGATGCTCCAACCGAATATCTAAGCAATCTTCCAGTTTAACATCAATATCGGATTTCATAATACATGTGTCCAGAAAGTTCTACAGTAAGTAACAATTTTGTGTGTTAGTGTATTTTGGCGTGGGAACAGAAAACCATATTACATTGAGACCGGAAACTCTTGTAGAACTGCATCATCAACAATTCACTTAAACTATAAGCAAAAATCAAGAATGGCAAGAAAAGTATTCCCTGGGTTTGAATCAATTAAAATGCATGTGAAAACTGGTACCTGGATGAACCTACTGAAAATTCTCAAATCTTGAATCATTCGTAAACATTCAAATAGATCTTTAATGCTGGTGTCATCAGAATCGACAATATTATAGACGTCTATATACTGCAAAAACTTTCAACTTTTTGGTAAGTAATAAAGCCCATGAGGATGCTAATTGGCTAATGTATTATAACTCACCAGACTCAAGCTCAAGTAAGGGAGAACTTGATAGGAGATGTAAAAGTGTTCTTTTAGAGATGTTTACATTGTCCAAGCATAAGCTTGTGAGGCTACCGAATCCACTGAATGTTGGTTCAAAGTAAAAATCACAAAACGTAAGATCTAGGTGCGTTAACTGCTGCAAAGAGAAAAAGGATAAGGGCACCCTACCCAGAAAACTCAAATTAAGTTTCTTCACTGTATTCTTCCTCAATAAATGAACTATTATCTTTTCAATTTCAGGACAGTAGTCATCTGCTTCACCGTCTGCTTTGACTTCTAGGGTGAACTTGATTATTGGACTTTCATGCATTGACAGTCAAGACCTAAGGATCTGATCGCAGCAAACCAAAACACAAACACAACCACACGACTGGAACAAAATAAGTAAACTAGAATATGCTCGCTAGTTAATCAGTCCAACTAGAATACCAATTCTAAAGACAACTAATAAAACATAACATTTACATGCAAGTCAGCCATGCATGCAAACCCTTTACATAAACGATTAATCCAACACATACTAGATTATTCAGGTTCATCACATACCCTTCATATATTTATTATTATACACGTTTCAAAGAGTGAGATACATTTTTTAGGTTTTGAACTCTATATATGCATTAATACATTAGCGGATAAACGACATGGATGAACTAACTTTTGAATCTTATGCATTATGCATTTATACTTGGCTACTTGCTGCAGTTTTCTGTTAATTGCTCTCTTCCATGGATGTTGGTGGATCATGTACCGGAGAGTACAAAATGGTGATCTTCTTTAAATAGTTCTAAACTAGTTGTGCTCTAACAATAATTTCTCTATGATGAAATCGAAGCTGAGATATTTACCACAATATAATGACCCCTAAAAAAATTAGATAATCATATTTGTTGGACCAAAATTTGACCCAAGAACGTCACTTACTTTTTGAATGTTTGTTTCATATTAGAACGTACGTATGACTGGCATTGTCGTGTAGAAAAAGGATTAGAAGAAGAGTTTAATGACTTTCTAAAAATAAAACTTAACAATTAATGTTGTCGTGTCCTAAATAATTTTATAAATGTAAGCCGTTAATGATTTCTGAAAATAGGATTTGTTAAAGAAGTGTATTATTGTAGCATTTTCAAATGGAGGCCATTAAAGATTTTCCAAAAATAAGAGTTAACATGTCGTGAAAAGTGTACCAAATTAATTACATAGGTGGTCTCAAAAGTGTCTTTTATTATATGGAGATGTTAACTTATACCCGTGGATTCATGGGGTTTTTAAAGAAATATGTAAATGACATAATAAGAAAACAACAAACGTAAACATCTTTCATTAATATATGAGAGTAAGGATCAAATGAGAAATATAACTAAGATGAGAAGAATGAGAAGAAACCACAACCACAAATATTAGATGCACTAACAAAAATTGATGCATCTCCCTATTATTTCTCTTTCCTTATTTAAAATATGTGGCCACAATTTTTTCTCATTCTTCTCATTTCAATAATTCTTCTCACTAGATCCATACTCTAATATATGAAAGAAACAGTGAGATAATACATGAATTATTCGACAATCAATTGAGTTTGTAACAATTAAAAATAATAAACATCAATGCTGTTGTCGTTTCCAAATTTGAAGGACTTGAAACGTATGTGAGTGTTAATCAATTTAATGACCAATGTGCATCCGTGAACACCTAATCGTCCTTAGAAAAAGTAAGTAAAACTAGGTTGTGATTGATAATATATTATAGTTTCAAATATGGTAAAAAAAAAAAAAAATATGTGATATGTATATTGTACGTACTTCTTGAACCTTGATCATAAACCTTGAAATATTTCATTGTAGACAACATTTGTAGTAATATTAGCGATATTACCATCCCATCACAATGGACAAACTTCAGACTAAGACAAACACCGTCTTAATCATTTTTTCATAAATTTAGTATACTTAAATCATTTACCCAAAGTTTTAAAGATTAGTTACTTCAAGATTCTCATGTGAACTAAATTTAGTAAGAGTATATAGGCTATACGTATGATATACTCGGTAACTAAACTTATATGTTAACACCGTCTTAATCATTGTCTTAATCATTTCATAAATTAATATACTTAAATCATTTACCCAAAGTTTTAAAGATTAGTTACTTCAAGATATCATGTGAACTAAATTTAGTAAGAGTTTATAGGCTTTACGTGTGATATACTCGGTAACTAAACTTCTATGTTAACATCTAAACATACTAAATATGACACATGTGCGGGTCAGATTTGAAAGCGAGTCAAAGCAGTTTTTCATGAGCCGGTAACTAAAACTCTATGCTAACATCTAAACACCGATGATTTAGATTCTCAAAACTGTTATTACATCATCTAAACTGTATGCGACAAAGACCTCTAAAAAATAAAAATAAATAAAAATAAAAATGACATAGATAATACTCCATAAAACATGGAGCTAAAAGTAGGTTGTGATCGATAATATATTAGAATTTAAAATATGGTATAAAATATGTCATATCTATTTTTTTACATACCTTTTAAACCTTGACGTACTTCTTAATAGACCCATGGAATCACGGGATCTTCAAAGAAATTTTATTAAGGAGTTACATGTGTGAATAAAGTAACGAACAACAATGGATGTAAACAGGTTTCATTATTTTTTAAATTAATAATACGTACTCGTAATAAGTAATGATATGGTTAAATGATACGAGATTTGTAAGACCTCGAAACGAAGCTTTACAATCCTCTAGGCAGTGTACCTAAGCGTTGTAGTATAGCATAGGTAAGTCTGGGGGATTGATCATTCTCTAGGGGAATAGTCTCGCAATAGTTGTGGAAAGGTCAAGATGTATGATGAAATAGGTCTAAAGGTGAGGGATAATTGTTTTTGTATTTGTATGTTTTTTAAAAAGCAGTTTAAAATATCAGGTTTTGAAAGAGTGTGCGGAATTAGTTGCTAGTCAACTAACCCAAAGCTAATTATAAACTTAAAATTAAATTAATTAAACTAAGTCAACAAGAAAAAGTAAATTGGTGAACTTCTTATGATAAGGGGAAACATGTTTACCTAGATTTAATTACTCCCTAGTTATCTCCCACTGATTTTATTGAATTGTCACGTCCTTGTTTTAGTTGAAGCGCTATATTCCTTAATATCGGTCGTGGAGAGGTGCCAAAGTCCCCAACTCTATGAATATTAGTCTCCCCTAAAACCTTAAAGTCTATTAAGTTTTCTAGGATCAACAAGGCTGTGGGAAACTAAAAGGGGGGTTGAATAGTTTACCGACTTGTTTTCTTTAGTTATAAAATTTACTTAGTTTAAATTTTAGATTCGATTGTCAATGAAATCAATCAACACCAATATGAACACAACACTATACTATCACAAGCAAGCAATAAATAAGTAAAAGGAAGGGATGGAAGGATCAAACCAAGACAACGAGAATTATAGTGGTTCAGTCACGAAGCTCTTCTTCGCCCTACTCCACTCCCCAAGTATCCAACTCGAGAGTTCTAAGCACCTTATCAATAAAGCTCCCTTCAGGCGGAGAAAACCGTACAACGTTGCTTACGTTATTTTCTGACACTAAGCTAAATGTCAAGTACTAATCTTAGCTAGTACCAATCTACCACGATCCACACGATCCCTACTTCTCACAAGATCAACACGATCCTTACACAATCTACATGATCATTACACGATCCACACGATCCTCACAATCTACACTTGATCCACTTGATCAACACAATATCACACAAGACACAAGAGATCCCCAAGATCTCATCAAGATCACAATGACCAACACAAGATAACTATGAAACACTAATACACTTGATGTATGTCAAGATACAATCAAGTAATCAACTTGTAATGCAAGTGCACTACACAAGGACACTAACACTTGTATCTTCTCGATACTTTGTGTTTTTCTCTTGACAAGTACAGGTATGTAGGTGATCTTTGGTTGGATGAAAGGATCACTCTTTAAACAAAAGAAAACTAACTAATGATCAAAGGAGAGTTTAGGTGATAGAGGATTTGATCACAGAAAATTAAGTGTGTGAAAGGATGGATAAAATCTATGAAATAAAGTGGTATTTATAGGAAATGAAAATTTGCCCGTTAGGGACACAGCACCACTAATTGTCACACGGTACCACTAAATTTAATGGTACCGTGCCAGACAAAAACGCTCCCATTTTGTTTTTAGTTGTGAAAGTTTATTTGGGGAAGCTTGGAGTTTATTTGGGGGGGAAAATAGCTGTTGGAATTTTTGAAAAGATTTTCCCAAATAAAACATTTCTTTATAATTATTTTAATAATTGGTAAAGTGTATTTTTGAAAAGAAAATTTTGTCACATTAAAAATGTGAAGTTCAAAATACAAATTCACTTCTTTGATCATTTGTCAAGTTGTAAATTTGTTTATTCATACTTAGAGTGATTAACGTAGAAATCGGATAATTCGACTAAAAACTTGTTTACATTAATTTTGACGTCAAATGTTTTCACATTTTGTTATCATCAAAACATAGAGTTATCGAGGGATGAGAATAACGTTTTTAGACATTATTTGCATCAACAAAGGCGTAATTCATGCAATAAATACAACGAGAAAAACTAATAATGCACTCTACGGTTGCGTTTCTAAGACGTTCAAGCTAGTTGCATATAAGAGGTCAGCCAGTTTTTTTTAGCCTAACACGAAGCAATCAAATAAACAAGAGACAACAAATCAATATTTAACAACTAGGTTTCATTAGATCTAAGCAAACATTAGGGAATTTAAGCTAGCATATTCAAGTAAAGAAAAGATAAACAAATAATCAAGCGATACATAGAAATAACGAATGATTAAAGGGATAACTTATCTTTATTGATTCATGGAGTACTAAGGCTAAAGAAGCCTCAAAAGAGCTGTAAAATTCGTCACTCAAACCCAAATTAAGATATCCCCAAAAGATGTCACACTTTACGATGAAAAACATACGAAAATATATATTGGATTACAACTCGGACGACGTCAGCTTATGGGTCCTGACGACGTCAGCTCGCTGTGTTTAGGGTTTTGTCTTATGCAATTCGCCGTTATAACGGCGTCATGTATTACCTCTGACGCCGTCACCTTCAATCTTAACGCCGTCCTCTTATAAGTATTCTGGTCCGTCTCTTGGCATCTTAAAACGTGACTCCTTCATCCAAAATACACCTGACGCTGTCAGGTGCATATTCTTGAAAATTCTCTGAAGTGATGTTTGATAATTTTTTTCAAAATTTCAGTTCAAATAACAATTGATGGCGTTGCGTTGTATCCTGTGATGCCGTCAGACCTCCTTTTCTGACGGGTTTTCGCGACTTCGTTGTTTTCTTCACTTTTTCGTCCAAATACGTCCAAAAATTGCCGATTTCCAGATTTCTTGTCCCAAGTACCTAAAATACATAAAGAAACAATTTGAGGCAATATTTGATCATATAAATACGATTTTGGGCTTCAATGACCCCTTAAAAAGATATCAAATAAATCCTTATTATTAAACCCATTAAATGTTTCTATCAATTTTATATAAAATTTTCGAAATGAAAAACTAATGGCTAAGCAAATATTTTTTGAAAGGAATAATATGTAATAAGTAATGGTACAATAAAACTCATAAAATGTTTACATCCATTTTAAAGACAATTTTTCGGAATGAAACACTAATAGCTAAGCAACTATTTAACTTGCTTACCACATTGCTTCTCGATCATTTTATGAAAGGAATTGTGATAGTTGTGATCATGTTGAAATAGCCAAGTTGACCAGGAATATTGTGATATAAGACAAAACAAAAAACCGTCTTCATGCATGAGATATTTAAAGCAAACTACAACTAATGGCTAAGCAAAATGGCATCATAGGTTCTTAAAAGATTCATGAAAAGTAACCCGTAATCGTGGTTAGTACATGATTATTTATGTGATTCCAAAAAAGTTAACAAAATAACAGTTAATGGGTTATTCAAAAACTACCCATTTGCATCGTATCATTGGTATGACGTATACTAAAACACTAACACATTGTGACTCTCCCTTAACCAATCTTAGATGAGCTAAATCCATTGGAGCTCAGGATATCAAGGTGAGCCTACATATCTATTGATTGCCACTCTCTGTCGAAAAGATTAACCTGAAGTGACCCATTCCTCATTGCCTCCAGATTCATACAAACTTCTTTGACCCATGATACCAGAGTCGAAGTTAATTTTTAATCCAGATATTTTCCTTCAATTAAAGCCTCAAAAATTGATTCTTTCTTCATTAAACAGGGTAACATGAGTATAGATTATAACATTCTCAATATAATCTTTCAATTCTTTTATATGACCCATGCAATACATATACCCTAACCCATACCTGAATCTTTAAGACATCTCAAACTAATCACAAAAATGACATGACGAAGACGATTAACTTAACCTAAAATCACTATTCCGTAGGCTATTGTAAAATACTTTTGTTTCAATACCTCATCAATTATTGGTAAAGTCTAACTGAAATTTAATGCTACTTGTTCTTTTAGGAAGATTATAACATCATAACATGCATCATAAATATAGATAATAGCATATACCACTAAGTTGAATTTTGCACAAACACGAAATATGAATTAAAAACCCAACCTTGATCCGCCTCAGATGTGAATTCCCATCTTTATCACTCCATCCAGACAAATGACTATCCCACCTTAACAATGCAGTACACATATGTAATCCCCTGGAAATAAAATAGACATATTGCAAAGAGTACATTAAAGATTATACAAATTTAAAGGAATTATTCATCATTGGTTTTAATAATGCACTTTTTTTTGGTAAGGCTGATGAGCTTATAGGTAGAAGTCAAAGAAAAGAACGATTTGATTACCTTGTAAATCGCATTGATGACCTCAAGCTCAATGTGGAGAGCCTTTGGTGGTGGCATCATCTTCGATGCTATGATAAAGCGTGTTCCGTGCATTAAAATTCTCACTCTTTATGAAATATATCAATGAAAATACCAATCAATAACATGATGTTTGGTGTTGAAATAACTACATCATCACACTGCCTACCGTCCAGCATTGCCTTGTGCCGATTAAACACATGTTACAACAATCCGTGTATAAAGTAAAATTACAAATACATTTTAGAATATAGTGCCCCAAAAGACCATCATAATGACTAAAAACAAAAAAGGGAGCATTTTTGTCGGGACAGTACCACTAAATTTAACAGTAACGTCGGTCCTTTATTGGTACCGTTGGTCTGTAACGGCTAGTTTTTCGGCCTTTAAAAATAGTGAACCATTTTACAGATTTAAGGCATCCTTTTTCACACAGAACTCTATGTATTAAATCCACCCAATCCAATCCACTTTCTTTGATCATGTAGTTAGTTTATTTTTGCTTAAGAGTGATCCAATCATCCATTCAAGTGATCACCTTTGTTAGGTCCTGCAACTGACCTAATTGTCTCGGATAAAGATTTGAACATAAAAATAGCACCAGACACTCACTGATCAGTGATAATTCTAACATACTGATGATCAGGGAGCATTTCTTCCCCCTGCCTCAGGGGAGAACCTCAATGACATTCTTATAAAAGAGTTGGTAAAGCAATCAACCAAAGATGCGCTTTAGTCACAGTTGCAGGCTAGTGATTAAGGTACTTGAGTAACATCAGGGACACTGAGATCTGACAAATGTCTCTTTATCCCTGATGGCCTTATATCTCATGATAATAAGCACCTCACCAACTACTAATATAACTGTCGTGAAGTTATGGTGATCAACATAGCTTTACCAACACTCAATGATTCAGAGACATAGAGAACCTGTGGAGTTTGGAACCTGGAGTCATGCAAATTCACTACACACTGATCAGCCAGTTTGCAGGTAAAGACTCTAGCTCGAGACCAGAGAAACATCAAGGAAGGATACCTTGATGTTATATCAGTTCCCTGAATCAAGACCAAGGAAGTAGGTGAGTCAACAGAGTTTAAGTGGGAAAACTCATGTTCCTTCCCAAGAACAAAAGAAGCTCATGGGAAATCGGTGCTGTCAACTCTGGAAAACTAAAAGGACATCAAGGCTAGATGTCTAGGCACGTTCCTATCTATGAACAGTTGGCAAGATCGCTATTCCCACGTGAAGCAACAGTAATCTCCCCGCTATATAAACCAGTTCCATCCAACAATGGAAGTGCGCATTCATAGATAGTAAAAAGTGAGAATACTTTAGCATAGTTAGAGTGTTAGTATTCTCAACATACTGAGAAGCAAACCCTTTTTTAGATTGCTTCTCAGTGTTCCTTAATTTATCTCTCGTCGGAGATACCGTCTGCAAGTAACCCCGATGAAAAGCCAACCAAGTTATTAAAGTGTCAAAGTGGGTTCTTGAGTAACCATTGTAATTCCGCTGTATCATGAATCATAAAATCGTTATATGTTCCATGTCTAAACGCCACATGTTTATGTTTATCTTTTCAATTCATGGTTTGCTCAAGATTCCGGACCAACAAGTGGTATCAGAGCGGGTGGATTATTCTCATGATCCATTTCCGTTCTTAAATGACTACTAATAACTTTTAGCGTTCTTAAATGATTGCTAATAACCTTCAACCACAACCCTTTTCACAAACCCTATCATCAAAATCCCTTCCAATACATTCTCGAGTGTATCCTGAAACTAAAACACTCACATTAAGTGTTTCTGTGACCGGATATGCTCGAACTGCCTAGCCACCATTCTTCAAATCATACCATCTCAGCATCACCAGTGACTAAGAATATTGGTGAAAACTTTGTGAGGAACTATGTCTCATGCAAGTTATGAGTGTGGTAATATCCGAAGATGTAATATGGTTAATCTCAGTAACAACCATATTTGATGCGAAAAATGGTGGAACATCAGAGGTCTAAAAAGGGAGAAAAAGGGGAAGAGGTTTGTTGCTGGGATAAGCACTGAATATACAACATGTATCTTTCTGATTCCTGTATTTGAAGAAATTTCCCAACAACAACGACAAGCAACAAAGGATGAGCATCCATGATGTCTTACCTTGTTACAGCCCAGCTGGAAGCACAAAGGACATGGTTGTGTGCTGGGTAAAAGAGTCCCTTAACCAAGCAATTAAGCTCACCCTCTGAGGCAAGATCAGCGGGGTAATCATAGCTGCTAGGTTATGAGAGACTGGAAAGACAAAATCATGTAGTACTTACTTACTACTTGATGAAGTCTTCAAATACTCTGGCCAGAGTGGTTGCTGGTTCACAGAGCACTAAAGTACAAGACGCTGACTACAAAATGAAGGTTGCAGAACTAAAGAAATCAGGCTCAAGCTCCAGAGTTAGTTGTACTTCATCAGCATCATTAGAGTTAGGAATCTTGAAATTCTTTTGATGTAATAATCAGTTTGTAAAAAGAAGCATTTTTGCTCATTTACTACTGATTAAGTTTTGGACACTTGTAAATTTCTAGTATTGAAGAGATTCATGTAAACTAATCTATTATATCATGTAAACTATGAATAAAAAGGCCTAAACTTCTTACTGATTTAACAGTGAAGACCAGAGAAGACTCACTGATTGCTTATTCCAGGCATTAGTAAGCCGCTCTCTGAGGACTATTCAGGGAACTTATCACTCCCTGATGTGTCTCAGTGTCTATCAACTCTAAATGATAGAACTGCCACAGGAACTAAAGTTCACTTGAACTAAAAGTTCCTTTCCTTGAACCATATTCATAAATGCATAAACTCCAAAAACTTTCACTGAAGTTACAGTTTTTGAGGGGGAGGAAGCATTTATGAGATTCTACGATAGCCATAACTCAAGAAGTGAATCTGATGCACAAATCATCAGAGACTGAGTTCACACAAAATCACGGTTAAAGGCTAAAGTGGAGCAAGCACCTGGGAACATGACCTAGAGTAACAAGAAGATGGTTCAAGAGGCCCTGACATAAAATGATCAGGAGACCCTGAGATAAATGCTCAGGAGATCTGAATAAATTTTTTATTTGGGAAATGCGCCAAATCCAAGTGATAACCTGACAAAGAAGATCAGGAGACCCTAAGGTTAAACTTAGGAGGCCCTGAGCAAAATTGCTCAGGAGACCCTGAATAACATTATTCAGGAGGTCATCATCAAAAGAAAAAACTTCACTATCCAAAAGAAAGAGCTTAAACAAAGTGAAGACTGACACGAAGTAAAGATGGTGACTAGATGAAGACAAACAGCCTAGATCTTCATCTTCAACAAAAGGTGTCGAAGTCTGAAAGTTTAAAAATGACGGAGTTTACTTTAGAACATTCTTGTAAATCAATATAAGAAGAAGCCGTTATGCTCACTAATAACTGATAAACTCCAACAAGTAGTGTCTCATAGAAATATATAAACAACTGTCGTACACTATACCTTTTGTAAATCAGTGGATAAAAAGAAGCCGTTATGCTCACTTATCCCTGATAAACCCCAACTAACTTTATGTTTAAATAAGGGGAGATTGTTAGGTCCTGCAACTGACCTAATTGTCTCAGACAAAGATTTGAACATAAAAATAGCACCAGACACTCACTGACAAATATCAGTGATAGTTCTAACACACTGATGATTAGGGAGCATGAATTCCCCCTGCCTCAGGGAGAATCTCAATGGCACTCTTCTAAAAGAGTTGGTCAGGCAATCAACCGAAGATGCGCTTTAGTCACTGTTGCAGGCCAGTGATTAAGGTACTTGATTAACATCAAGGACACTGAGATTTGACAAATGTCGCTTTATCCCTGATGGGCTTATAGCTCATGATAATAAGCACCTCACCAACTACTAATATAACTGTCGTGAAGTTATGGTGATCAACATAGCTTTACCAACACTCAGTGATTCAGAGACATAGAGAACCTACGGATTTTAGAAACTGGAGTCATGCAAATTCACCACACGCTGATCAGCCAGTTTGCAGGTAAAGACTCTAGCTCGAGACCAGAGAAACATCAACGCAGGATTACCTTGATGATATATCAGTTCCCTGAATCAAGACCTAGGAAGTAGGTGAGTCAACAGAGTTTAAGCGGGAAAACTCTTGGAAAAATAAATATATGTTCCTTCCTAAGAACAAAAGAAGCTCATGTGAAATCGGTGCTGTCAACTCTAGAAAACTAAAATGACATCAAGGTTAGATGTCTAGGCACGTACCTATCTATGAACAGTTGGTAAGATCACTATTCCCATGTGAAGCAACAGTAATCTCCCCGCTATATAAACGAGTTCCATCCAATGATGGAATTGCGCATTCATAGAGAGTAAGAAGTGAGAATACTTTAGCATAGTTAGAGTGTTAGTATTCTCAACATACTGAGAAGCAAAAACTTGTCTAGATTGCTTCTCAGTGTTCCTTAATTTGTCTTTCGTCGGGGATACCGTCTGCAAGTATCCCCGTTGAAAAGCCAACCAAGTTATTAGAGTGTCGGGTTCTTGAGTAACCATTGTAATTTTGTTGTATCATGAATAACTCGTTATATATTCCATGTCTAAACGCCACGTGTTTATACTTATCTTATCAATTCATGGTTTGCTCAAGTTATTCCAGACCAACAACCTTCATTCCTCTGCTAGTGCAAGAGAAGAACACATCATATCACAAAGATACAAAGTGTTGTAGTTATAGTTTAGTGCAATCGTAACACTTGTTACGTACTTCATATATACATCAAGTTCTTGTCACCATATTTAGGTTGATCATGTAGATCGTATAGATTGAGTTGATTATGTAGATCGTGTATAGGTCGGGTAAATCATGTGAAGCTCGGGTAGATCGTGTAGAACGTGTTGATGTGATAGACCATGAGTAGATCGGATAGATCGTGAGTAGATTAAGTAGATCGAGTGTAGATCATGTGGATCTTGTAGCTTGTGTGATTTGTGAGGATCGGGTAGATCATGAGTGAGATTAGTCCTAGCTAGATTAGCACTCGACATTTAGCTTAATGTTAGAAAATAATGTAAGCGACGCGGTTTATGTGTTTAGGCCTCAAAACGCAAGGTTATAACGGGTTTGGTTTTACCTGAAGAAGAACTCGACATCTAGCTTGGTGTCAGAAAATATTGTAAGCGACGTTGTATTGTTTTCTCCGCCAATAAGGGAGTTTGTTGATTAGTGAAGTAAATCTCGAGTTGGGTACTCGGGAAGTGGAGTAGGGCGAAGAGGAGCTTCGTGACTAAACCACTATAAATCATTGTATCCGGTTTGCGCTTTCTTTACTTACCTTTTTATGTTTATTTTAGCATTTATCGCTTTATATTTATATTTGCATTGCATTTATGTTTATGTGGTTTGTTGATTATATTATGTTGATTATGGTGTGTCATGGTTTGATCGTGTTTGTGTTGTAGTTTACTTTATACCATCTCTAGTTGTTGTATGACTATTGTTGACACTTTACATATTATGTCACACTTGATCGGGTGTGTTAGCCCTGAAAATAATGTTATATGTTGGAAATTGCATTAGTTAAAAGCACAAGGACTAGTTCTGTCAATAGGATATAGTTTTAGTGTTTTGTAGTATATATACTCTCCTAGTTGCAACTAGGAGAGGTTGGATGTCTCATTTGTAATAAGGTGTGTGTGGTTTCTCCTCTTTCTCTCTCTAGAAAACACACACACCTTCCCCAATTCTTTAATCTAATATACCATGGTTAACCTTTATTTCGAGCATCCCCGACCTCCTGAATAGTGATTCTTGGTTACAACAAGTGGCATCAGAGATAACCAGGGGCGATTCGTGGTGTTTTTGGGTGTTTTGGGTAGCTAGTCTAGGGTTTGATGGCTCGTTGAGTAGTTTTGTGGCTGGTCGTGTTGTTTTGGCGCCACAAAACATCTAGGGTTTCATCTAGATCTTGCGTATAGGCTGCTAGCATTTAGTGGGTTTGATTATTGGGTTTTTATGGTGATTAACGTGATACTTTATAGGCTGATTCGTGGTTTTTTATGTTCTTTTGCGAGTATCAAATTTAGGGTTTTGCGAGTATGCATTAGTTCTTGCGAGTATGGCTGGAACTTTGCGAGTATGAGAAATTTTCTGC